>JAODJU010000035.1:23298793-23318341 GCA_026776725.1 Gnathonemus echidnorhynchus | reverse complement strand
AGGCACGTGAACCTGATTACAATAAGACAAGTCATACAAAGTGCTGCAGGAGTGCTGGAAAATGGCATGACCTTGTACTCAGACCCTAAGCTCCACTCTCTGCTATAGATGTATATATGTTTGTCCCAAAAGTAGAGTGATTAGCCATGTTTAAGCATTCAAAAAGTAAGTTCAGAGGCAAGTTAATCTCTCATGTTCACTAATATTCCTTGTTGGTTTGTGGGCAAGGAATTGGTGTACTCAAAACGAACGAATCAAAACTCCCTAAGATTAAGAAAGTTAAAAAATAATTTGATTTATAAATATTGTTCTTGTTGATTGTAGCTAATTTCTTGTATATATACTGTGAATAAGTGTTCAATTTTTGTTCAGTTTTTTTTGTGCAAAAGGAAAATGTCCGTGCGGTTGTGCAACTAAGTATTTTGACAAATGAAAGGATTAAGTTAACACCCATCCCATATATTGCACGATCATGACATAATGAAATATTTTTCAGACCACATGATCCATCCCTCCCTCCCTCCAGCAAAGTTTTTCATCATGGACATGTGTGTATACAGTCAAAAACCACTAATGTAGCAGTTGCTTTTGATCTCAGAAGAAAATCTGTGAGACAATAAATGGTAGTTACTTAGTAACACCATTAATGTTTCTGTTGCAATTATTACTGTTATGTCATGGAAATCATTATTCATAGTGCATAAGAGTATATAATTTAAATTACGTTTTAAGTTTTAAGAAATATTAAAAAATACAGAAAGAAATAGAGGTAATTGGTGTGAGGAAAAATTGGTGTGCAAAATGGTGTGTAAGTGGAATGCGATGTAAATTAGTAGGTTTAGTCTCTGAGTTACGTGTTAACAGTCAAACTCAGAGCATTTAGTTGAAAACATTAATTAGCTTTCACATTTCCAGTTAATCCATTCAGTACTTCTAGAAATTGTAGAGCTTGGGGAGTATGGGAGTAGTAAGGATGTGGGTCAAGACCCACTCTATTAGACTCTCAGACGGCTGGTCTGTCGCACAGGCCGAACGGCATTACCTGGAAAGGCCATAGACCCAGACTAATGGTTAACATGGTCAGGCATTAGGGGCCAGTTCGACCTGCTAGGAGCCACTTCAGAGGTCCCGGGAGCTGAATCATATTGAGCCAGTGATGTGGTCCAGTGCATCATCAATGCAGGGAGCAGGTAGGAGTCCTTCTGGGTTTAACTGTTCAGGCACTGGTAGTCCACACAGAAGTGCCACAATCCATCCTTCTTAAACCAAGGACTGTCAGAAGGCTTGATGACTGCTGCTGCCATCTCCTGGATTTTTGCCCTGCTGCTTGACATTTAGCATGGGCCAAACAGTGAAGTTCCAGATGGAGAGGCTGGGCATCCCTGCAATCTCATTTAGAAAAAAGTTGTGTAGAAAACCACGCTACATTTTTATCTAAGAATTTCTGAAAAGTGTGTTAGTGTGATACAGAGAAATGAATTTACACACAAAAGTACATATATCACTTTCCCAGATATGTAATTTATAAATTACAAAGGATCATGAAATCATAAGCAGCTGAATGGCTTTAGAGCTCCACATCTTTAGAGCTCCACACCCCCTAAGTAATATCATTAGCTTATAAATGACTTTGAAACAAAGCCTAAATAATCTACTTAATAATGGAGATCTTCAAATATATATTAGAGAGGCTGAAATTATTTAACCAGGAGACAATTAATCATGTAATCAATGGGAAACACCCACAGCTGTATACTGACTCCACCCTATGGGAAAAACAAGCCATAGTAAATCAGCTGGGTCGTCACACCTCCCCTCCAAAAAAAGTGACTTCACAAAAGTCACTATAAAACATACTAGCCCACTCAGAAGACACTTGAATAATACAGATCAATACAAACATCCCAGAACCACAAACCACAGTTTCAGGTCCAATAAAGCAGCCACCTTCAGGTCCCAACCTCCCCTCAGGTACCTGAAATTAGAAAAAATCTAGAAGAAAAAGTCACGTGGGGCCCAAGACAATGCATCAGCTAACATATTGTCAACTCCGCGAATATGCCCTATTTCCAAATTGTAAGATTGTAAATACGAGGCCCAACGCACGAGGCACTGGTTTGGACTTTGTAGAGAGTTGCAGAACATAAGGGGATTGTGATCAGAATAAACCACTACAGGTTGGACTCCCCCCCACCCCAAGATACAGACACTAAGGACTGTAGAGCCCAAATCAAAGCCAATGCTTCCCTCCCACAGGGCAACTCGATCAACTGAGTCAAACGCTTTACCGAAATCAACAAAGGCTGCAAAGAACCTCTGCTGATATTCGAGTTTCTGCTCAATGAGAACCCTCATTGCCTGGATGCCTTCAATGGTAGTCTTCGTAGGCGTAAAACCAGACTGCTCTGGCCACTGATAGGCGAGCAAGTGATCACAGATCCTGTTAAGGATGACCCCAGCAAGGACCTTTTCCGGCACTGAGAGCAGTGTTATCCCCCTGTAGTTGCCGCAATCCAGGCGATCACCCTTCCCGTTCCAGTTAGGGACTACAAGTCCCATTTTCCATTCAGTTGGGATGACGCCTGACTCCCAAATGGAAGCAGATATTGCCTGCAATGCCAGGAGGACAACCTTACCAGCAGCCTTGAGAAGTTCATCCCAGACACCACAGATCCCTGCGGCCTTCCCTACCCGGGAGTGAGATTGGGTGGTTCACAGCTGATTGGAGGATCAGCCTTGAGAACTGTGGACCCAGAGATGCCCAATGTCCTAGCTGGAGGATCAGCTTTAAACAACTGCTCAAAGTAGCCGGCCCAGCAGGTCACAACTGCATTTTCATCTGTAAGGACCGTTCCATCACCCGCCCTGACTGCACGTCTCCAAGGAACAGATTCAGATGTACATCATGCTTCCATTCCCCTGTATGCAGGATGTGGGTCAATAGACCACAAATGATGTGTCACCTGCTCACAGATTCGACTAACAAACGCCTCATTTTCTGCCCTCAGAGCCCTAACAGCTGTCTTCCTCAGTTCCAGGTACAGACTGGAGTTGCCACCAAGTCGTGCCAACACCTCCTTCTGAGAACACTGGCAACACCAACACAGCCCTTGGCAATCTTCAGGGTCTTCTCACGGAAGGTCTCCCACATCACATTAGAGTCAGCAGTCGCACCCAAGTGTACAAGTTCCTCACACAAACTGCTTGCAAACTCATCAGAAACTGCTTGATCCTGGAGTCTGGCTAAGTCCCGCCTCATTCTCTTAGTAGGTGGTAGCCTACTGGATCTAAGCTGAATCTTCACCACCAGAATTGAAGTACCCAAACTAATGATACAGCTCAGGGCATTGGAACCAGGATCCAAAACCCCACAGCCCCTGACCTTTCGCAAAGTCAAGGAACATGAAGCCATTCTCACCCTATTCTCCAGACTCATGGGGGCCAACACAGTCCTCATAGCTAGCCCTGTCAGTGCCTGTGGTCATATTGTAGTCACCAAAGACCAGAGGAGTGTCACCTCATGGGCACCCATCAACCACTGAGCGAAGTTACGAGTAAAATGTCTCCCTTAACAAGACATCACTAAAAATCTAGTGGTGTGGACTGTCCCCTGCAGTCCTTCTGTTTAAACGACACTTTAATGAACATGTCTTTCTCACTGAGCTTTATAGTTATTAGTCCATTTATTATACCTTTTCTACTTTCATTTGTGTAAGTATAAATGAACATGGATGTAGGTCTCCTAAAATATGTCAAAACCTTTGTCCCCGGCCACGTATTCATGTTGTGTTTGATGGATAAATGAATAATGAATGGATTTTTTTTTTTTATGAGTTTATTTAATACTGAATAATAAAACATGGAGTATGCATATGAACAAATAGACTAAGAATAATTATGAAAACCATTTTCTTAATGACAATCAAACCGTACACTGATCCATTGCCAGCATGATGATCTAACTTTGGCAGCAGCCATAGTCTTGCTGTTCACCGTTATTGTACATTTGACTTTTTAATATTTTACCATAATAATTCTCAGTTTTGCTACATGGGGATACGTAGCCCTGCTGCAATTCATGCATATGTGATTGGTTGATCATTGCATAAGGAACATTTTTATTGGCACACATTCAGGAAGTAATCTTGGTTTCAGTAAGAAAACCTGGTTTGACACAGATTGTTTGTAATCTTACAGTATCATTCATCTCGGATTTTTTTGAAGCTGAAACTTGTCTTCTAACCCTGTCTTTGTTATACCAGTTTTGTGGTGTAAGTCCCAGGTCTCTCAATACACATGTCTTGCCATGTTCTGACCATGTTGAAAATAAATATACTAACACATTCATACAGTATCTACAAACACATCTCAATAAAAAAACAAACTAACAAATATCACACAGATGACACTGAATGTCCATTTTATTTTTATTATTATCCACGGAATCGCTTTTGAAATAATGAATAGGTCAATAAAAACATGTTAATCACACATGTCTTGTATATCTTTGTCAATAAGTGGCTTTTAACCACCTTTCAGTTACTCTGTCAGGTGGATCAGTACCACAGCTTTTAAAAAAGCTGACTGAAAGCTTATCAGATAAGATAAACTAGTAGTCATTGGCTGCACAGAGATAAAATGCATTTATTTCAGTCTGAATGATGGGGAAGATTTAACACCAAATTTGTTTCAGGAGTAAAATCTTTGATCATATAGCTTTGAAAGAAACTGCTGACATTTTGAACATGAGTCCTTAATCAGATTCAATATCATTGCATCCTGGCTGTTTACTTATTAAAGTTTGTTTACATAATTAAGGCCATCAAAGGCTTCAGTAAGATTTACTTAACAGCATCTCATTTAAACTGGAATTTATCCCTACAAATTATTTGTGCAATATAATTAAGTAATTTATATGTAGGATAGAATTATACCTGCCTTTAATTTTAACTGGCTGTCAAATATAAACATTTCATTGTTTCACATAAAGGTGACATTATGGTAAGGTGAAAATTTTACAGGCAAATGTTTAATTTACAGATATATTGGGTTATTTGTGAATTGCTACCATTACTATGTACCTTGTGCCTGTAAATCAGTCCAATAACGGGAAATATATGAATAAATGAATGAATGAATGAATGAATGTATGTATATATGTATGTATGTATGTATGTTACATTTGTATAGTGCTTTTCAAGACGCACAAAGCGCTTTACAGAACCAATGGGGAGCCACTTCAACCACCACCACTGTGTAGCCCCCACCTGGATGATACTAAGGCAGCCATTCTGTGCCAGTACGCTCACCATACAGTAGCTGAGGTGGAGAAGGGCCAGGGGAGAATTCACCAGTTAGATGTGAGGGATGATTAGGAGGCCAGCACTAATGCCAAAATTATGCATGAAGACTATGGATTCCAAGCCTTTCAACGTGTTACACATGAGAGGTTTGCTGCTGGTTCTACTCCAGCCAAGTTAGTACATCATAAATATTTCAGATGATGGACATATGCAGACATTTCAAAAATTTATGGGGAAGAATCCTAGAATACTGGAACACAGTTTCGATAATAGATGGAGCATGGATTAGAGAAATGGGATGTTCAACGGTGGTCCTGAGTAAAAAGGACTCAACAGTAATTCAATCATTTTCTATGGCAGCGTATTGCTACCACCATAACAAAAAATAACATTTTTAACAAGCAAGCCAGGCAGTTTTAATCACAGACCTTTGATCTCTTCCGGCAGAGATGCATACGGATCATGAATTAATAAAAATAAAACTGAAACTCGTTTTGAGATTCTGATTCTTTCTTCCGTATAGCCCCAAACTTTTTGGAAGTTCTTTTTAGTGTAGGCATACTTAAAACTATCATCTATTGAGTTCAATGACAGCAGAATCTTACCATGTGTTATCTTTAGTATGAAGTAAAACTTGACCAAATCATGTAAATCAGTCATTATCATTTTCATTTTCCTCTTTTTTTGACCTTTTTCTCAGAGCTACACCATCACACACCCATTACATTATAGGAGAATTTTTTTATCTTTAACAACATCATTTAGATTCTCACGTCAAAAGATAAATTAGTATTATGCTATAATGCAAAACCTTTCTTAAGATAATTTTGTATCCCATTTTAATGCAAAACCTTTCTCATTTTAACAAGATAATTTTGTTATAACAAGAAACATATCTCACCAGAGCACGAGAGCCATTCCATGTATTTGTTAAATTTCACTAACAGCTAAGTTAAATTATTAACTTAATTATTTAAATAATGTAATGAGACATTGATTAGCTAAACATGGTATGCTAGTGTATGAGTCAATAAATTCATGTGGGTATTGGATGGTTACTGAAAATACTGGAGTGATTTTAGTGGAAGTTTTAAGGCACCTAACTTAAAATCATAGTTATAAACAAGCATGCTATTTAGATAATTATTTTCTTTAGCAGTCTAAGATTTTTGCACAGTATTGTTTATGCATGTTTTTATGAATGCTTGCAATGCATGGCAATATTAACAATACTTCCATCTTATGTGATTTAATACCCATGCATTTGTTTATTGATTTGGTTAAAATTGATTTCAGAGGTCAACACCATGATTCTCTCCACCGCCTGAGCTCTTGACACAAACTCACATAGTGAATGCATAATTTGTTATTTCTGCTGGGACCATACTCATTTCATCTCCTGTTAATTGTCAACTGAGACTAGAATAAATGAGTCAAAGAACAATGTCTGTAGATGCAATGTCATGCATTTATCAAATAAAAAGTCCAGCAAGGTGATATGGGTCACCTCTTGGATAAAGAATTTCCTTTTTCTTTTTTCTTGACAGTACTTGAACCAATTGCTTCTCTCAGTTTCCTGACTGTGATCAATGATCAGCCGTGAAGTTAAAGAAATCTGGCTTTTTAGAGTACACTACATTTTTACAGTAATACAAAAGAAGTCACTTTCACTGACATTACAGTGACTCAAGTTGCTTATTCAATAAATGTATTTATTTAAATAAATGTAACTTTTATCTATAAATTTAATTTGTTGGAAATTTTGTTTTCATGAGCCTCATAGTTTTCAGCAACCCTCTACTGCTGCCTAGCCTTGCCTTAGAGAAGTCCACCCCTGATTTTCACTTACACTTTGACTTATGGCTGCCTAGCCCTGCCTTAGAGAAGTCCACCCCTGATTTTCACTTACACTTTCACTTAAGCCTCCGTAAAGATGAAGGGGTCGAGGGAAATACTCAGTGTTAATATATATTATGTTTAAACACACTCCCTTTTTTGGAGAATACAATCAAAAATGACAGTCTCATTAAATAGTAATTTTTATATTCTGTGAGCTGCTTGGCCTGTTTGGATCTATCCTTTGTAAAATGCTAATTGAAATGCCCAGGACACTATGACCTTGGCATGTTAATCTAAACACAGGCATTTATCTCTCCTAGTCACCAGTATAGCTTCTGTCTTCTGATCAAACATTTTAGAAAGCCAGGCATCCATCACTCCATCACAATTATGCAAATTAAGTTTATGGAAGAGATCTCAGGTCAGCTCTATTTTTAAACCTGTTTTGAGCTTTGTAGAATTTGCTGCAAATGAGAGCAAAAAAGCAAAAAGGAAACAATGTTTACCAGCCAAGAAACATGGTCTAATCACCTCAATTCACTTTGGTTTGCCTCACATGCTGGCATGTAAACAACATCAAAGTAAGTATCATGACAATTGGTAGGTTCTGTTCTTCACTCATTTAATGTTTATATGACATTCATGCCTTCGTTCTTTTGTTCATTTACTTATTTGGTAGTTCACAGCTACTTCACTATAGTGTGTAATTTTGTATTCTGTGTAATATTTGAGATTTGTGAGGCAGCATTCGGGCTCAGGTAGCAGTGTGGTCTCACATCTTCAGGGCATAGAGTCTGAATATAAGTGAGTGGAAATGCACATTCTGCTCGTGTTTATGTGGATTTAGTTGCCCTCTGTCTTTTTGAATCAACTCACTAAGATCATGCATTAAGTAAGAGGTTATAGAAAATGGATGCACATGTGATTAAAAATCAGATATTGATTGGTGCTTCGCCCCTAAAAATACAAACATTTAACAAATAATACCCAATCCATTTCCAGATATTCTTCTTTCTCTCGCTTTTGAAATTTAGCTACAATGCTCCAAAACACATTTGCAGGTGATGTGAAAGCAGATGCAGACTCTTCCATCTACCAATCCTACCAATGGTAATACTTTACTTGAAGCTGTCATCTATAATGCATTATAGATACCTTCATAATGCATTTTAATGGTCGGCATAAGAATAAAGGGTGCTTCGTACTGCATTATGAAGGTATTTCTAGTATATTATACAGTAGATTACAACTTCATAAAGCATTCATAATAATAAAAATGGCAATTTGTTTGCATTATGAATTTATTGCCATGTTTATAATGCATCATGAATGCATTATAATGTGTTATGAGTGTGTTCTTAGATTCTTAAAGACTTGGCATTCATTGAAAGTGTTACCTATGTTATTTTATAAGTAAAATAGTAACACATTTCATGATTTATTAAACCTGCAGGGAGAATGTGGAGTGGGTGTCTTAATGATCTTTTAGTCCCATATGAGTTTATCATGAGCAAAATCTTCCCAGGTCACTTCAGCATAATGCATGAGCAACACCATTCTGGAATATAGTGGTTAACAGTAAAAAAATATTTGAACACAAGGAGAACCTGTCAACTCCTCTATAACAGATGTCAGGGAACCAAAAACAATTCAGTGAGAAAAGCAGGCGGTCACAGTACCACCCACTGAGCCTTCGTGTTGCTCCGACAAAAACCATCTGTTGGAAATATTTCTTCTGTTAAAAAAAAAAAGACGCATATAACAATAATAAAAAACAATCGCCTGGGTGGGACTTTCTGCGGTTAGGAAGAGGGAGGATAGACCAGGATCTTTATTTGCGTTTTGGACAAACATAACTGAGGGGGAAATGAAAACAAAAGGAGCTATTGTGGCTTAAGCAGAAACGGACAAAAAAAAAAATTACAAAAGTCTAGGGAATGGATGTGACAAGGTGTAAGCTTGGGTATCGATGACTGGCCATCTCACTAGGCCTGAGAGACAAAATTGATGGCTGTTTTATATTGTAAATTAATAAGTACATCCTGGTGATTGGTTGGAGCTGTCAGCTGACTTTGCCCCGCCCATGGGTGTTCACCCCTCCTCCTGCCTATGTTTGATATTCTCTAATTCAGGTTGTGTGCAGAGAACAAAAGGCTCTGTTCATTTCCAGCCATCCGTAAATTTCAAATAAATTTAAAATGTGTATAATGACTACATATACTATAAAACAGACAAGGTAGAAACACACTGCCCCTTGTAAAGAACAATTAACCGCAAATTGAAGAAAAGACACAGTCAGTTCAGTAAAAAATTCTGTAATGCGTTTTCACACCGAGGAAATGTAAAGTTTAGATAAGAGCTGAGCCTGCCCTGCGATGGGGAGCACTGCAGGCCACACGTTCCCAAATCACAAGGAGCAGAGCTCAGTTCTGGGTGTCCTTGCTGAAAGCGACAATGAGACATTCACAGTTTCATTAATTACAGTGTAGTTGGCAATAATGAGAACCTTGAATGATTTACCCTAGACTCCCCTGCCACTGCTCACAAACTAACAATGAGCAGTAAATTACTGTAACAGAAAAAGATTCTGAAGGTTGCTGGTATTGTGGCACTCAAACATATGCGTCACAGATATGCAACAAAGCAATGAACAGGTGGTAATACACACATGGCGTTGCAATGCATGAATATTTGTGATTAAAGGAAAATGAACACTTAATTTTTTTAAACAAGGTGGTGCAGATTGGTTGACATGATCGCACACAGTAAAGCAGCAGTGTGTGTTATCCGTTGTTTAGAACAGACATTGTTCTAACAAAAGACTGAACAAAGTACCAGGAGTTTATGATTTATTTAGGCAAAAAATATTTAGGCAAAATTCTTAATACTTGCTACTTTTCTTTACTGAGCCTACCCTGGATAATAAAATCTGCATAAAAATGTTCAAAATTCCATCCGACATGATCTTAAATAAGACTTATTTTAAACTTATTCTGCTTGGTTAAATGCTAATAAAATCTGAGTATTTTATACCAAACATTTTGCCAGTATAAATCAGTGAAGCTGTCATTAGCTACGACCAGTTTTATAATCCGGTTGGGCCCTGCTTCTCAATATCATTTGAGGCTCGGAGCCTACCTGTGTCTCTATGTGAAAGTCTGCGTTATTCAGCCCTGTTGCCCTGCCACAGTTTGTCACTGCCGAGGATATAAGCAGCTGTAGTGCTGTAGAGGTCTTATTTCATTTCTTTCTTGTCAGCAGTGTAAAATGAAATCCCCAGTGATCAATTGAGAACCTGAGCTCTTTTACAGACCACACAGGAAGCTGTAAAGATTGCCCCTAGTCTCCATCACGCGTGGCTGAATTTCTCTATGTATAACATGTGCCATAAATCACCTTTCCGCTAACTTTGCTTGAGTGACATTGGGTGGTTATATGTTATTTACTATTATTGTTATGCATCACTTGGAAAATGCTAACTGTTACAGGTTATGAATTTAACACAAATGGATTTTTTTAAATTATGTATATAATGTCTTATGCATTTCCATGATTGTTGATGTGCTTCTTTAGTTACAAGTCACCATGGATTGGAACTGCTGTTTATAAAATGTTCACCTTTAAAATGTAATGATTTGAAAATATCACATAACACCAAATTTTAAAGAGGCAGAACAAAATTTCAGGTATAAACATTTGCTTCCATACCAGTAAAAAATAAATTTAAGAAAATAAGCAGATGCCTCAGCTCAACTTGTCCTGTGTTGTTGACACACAGGATTTCTTTAAGTGTCCTTTTCTGGGACTCCACTACAAACCTCTTTTTTAAACACACACACACACACACACGTATGGAATAATCTTCCTGTTAGTGTACTGCAAGATAAAACCTTGGGTTCCATTAAATCAGAGCTAGATAAGATTTTAACAACTCTGAGCTATTAGTTGAGTTCTCCCCAAACAAGCTTGATGGGCCGAATGACCTCCTCTCGTTTGTAAATTTATGTTCTTTTGTTCTTTTAACACACACACAAACACACACACACATAAACACACACACACATGTCGGGTAAACATATCTTTATGGGGACCACTCATTCATTTCTATGGGAAAAATGCTAATGCAAACTATGACAACCTTAAACCCTACCCAGCCCTAACCATAACCACAAGAAACTGGTCCCCAGAAAGGGAAAAAAACGGGTATTCATCATGTTGTGGGGACCCATAAGGTAAGGTATACCCGCTCGCACATACACACACAAACATATACACTCACACAAACACACATATTTGTTTTCATATCTTTGGGGGGAACTCTCCATTCATTCCTATGGGAAAAACTCTAATCCCAACAATGACTACCCCTACCCAGCCCTAACCTTAACCAGAAGTAGCCAGACAACATACAGTATTTTTAGCTTTTTGATTGCAGGCACAGATTTATGTAAAACTGAGTTTCCCCTTGTTGAGACCAAAAAATGGTCCCTGCCACATCAAAATAACAGGTTTGTATCACATTTGGTTCCCACAATGTAGTATATATGTAACCCACACATACACAAATGCACACATATAGACACACATATTCAAGACTGTAATTCACGTAAAAATACTTTACAGCTGTGCTGTGGGTTTGTTTCTATATTCATAATTAATGTTTATTTGCAGTCTATACCTTTTTAAAAGACATGTTACTGGAATCCCCAGGAAACCAGCCAGTTGTTATCACCCTGTCAGATATCTACTGGGAACACTTGGAGTTTCAAAGGTACTGGTTATTTTTACAATGAGTACAGAAAAAAAAATACATATTCTTTATACTGTACAGCTTTTTATTTGTCCTATTCTATAAAAATTACACACCATGAAAGGGGTAAAAGTGTGATGTTAATGATCACATAATCATTTGTAGTCATAATAATGCTGAAACATAAAAACTGTTTTCACTTGCAACAGCTGCACATTTGTCAGGGCTACTAAATAATGCCATTAACTTACCCTTTACACTGATACACAGAGAAACATGTATTCTGCTGTCGATTATTTGGAAAAAAAATGACAAGTCTGGGGATGTCCTGTACTCTGAAGGCATGTTTTAGGAAATCAGATATTGATCAGTGGTTCATATACCTCTTCCCCATATAAAACATGTACAAAGCTGTCTGTTAGTACATAAATATAAAATAAATCAGACAAGGACAGTTCATTGCTTCCTGAGGCATGGTGGCAGATATTATCATCAATTAAGCGACTCTTCAGTGTCGCGCTATATATTTCCCAACCCTTTGACGTGACGTGAATATAGAGTGACAGTATGGACGGTGCATTATTATAGGCATTTAATATGGAGAAAACTGTGTGAAATCATTTTCCTCAAGGAACACAAATAAGATGATTTTTATGCTGTCTAATGTCACACTGACAAAGTTTCAGCAAAATGTATTCTGATATAGTGAACTATACCCAGTTTTTAATATATATATATATATATAATTTGTGATATCAGATTAATGCTGTGACAAGTTGTGTGTGACAATTTGTGTCACTGTGCTAAGATCGAGTCTCACAGTGTCAAAAGCATTCACGGAAAAATGTGGGATTTTCTTGCAAGTAACTGCTTAGATATGTGATGAAAGTGTTAGTGTGTCTGTGATTGATTGAGAATGCATACAAAATGTGTAGACTGTAACGGCAACAGAATGTATGATTCACCAGAACTCAAGAACCTCAAAGTATCTCACTGGTAATATGAACTGACTTTAGTCATCCCTGAGAAAATTAATTGTGAGCAGTTAATCTACTTCTTGGCATGTCTTTTAATTGCGAAAAAAAATGTAAAGCCTAAGGTGCGCAAATACAATTTCAGCACTGAAATATTCAATGCTTTGACACAGCTGGATAAGTACCAGCATCTTAAGCAAAGAAATGCCCTGGAATTGTCTGAAGGCACACAACAGCACAGCACAAGAAACTGTAAATACCACAAACTGACAAAACACATTGAATGATTTTTCCCAGAATCAAATGCTGAACACGAAAGTAAATTGTTCAGTCAGTGCTGTCTTGGTCTTACTAAGAATGCCTGCAGGCAAAGCCAACCTACTCGACTGCGGCACCAAAACGAAATACCTGTTCTGCTGTTGGACATTGCAATAGTACTTACTAATAATTATTGTTCTATTCAATCAAGGAAAAAATCATACATATGTAATCACTGCCATCAGCCTCACAAGGTCACTCTCTAAGCAGCCTTTAGTTTTCTTGGCCAAAACAAACTTAGTTTGTTTTGTTTTGTTTTGTTGACTTCTACACAAACTATTTGTAACATATTTGCCACACATTTACTCAAAGGACCACTTTTTAGAAAGGTACAATGAAAATTTTCTTGAATCAAGAACACTTTATTTATTGCCCTTTATTATTTAGAGAAATGGACAAAAAGTTTTCTGCAGATCATATGATGTGTGTCACAAAAACAGCGCTAGCTGTTATAAGTAACTAGGTAAAATAGATTTAGTGAAGTAATAATTCTGTGGCCCTTTCTATTAAGTCTAAAAATGTCTCACAAGGTAAATATATTCTTGGGCTTAAATTTAGTTTGAGCAGTAGTGCTAGATCCAAAAGTTTGACATTTTAATTGAAAAACAATTTTCAAGTTGGCGTAACGTTGGTTTAGAAAAAGACCATACAGTTCTTGATTTCTGATTACTGCATTAAATAAGAAAAAAAAATCATGATTTCTGTAACTTCTGTATGTATGATGTTGGCATGTTCAGAGCTTGCAGTCTTTTTAAAGTGACAACATATTGCTGCCAAATTTACTCCATCATAAAAAAGTCAAGGTTTGGGAGCCTGTCAGAGACTGACACACTGTGCTAAAAGTCCAGGTACATGGCATCGCTAACAGAAGAGTAGCCGAGCATCTCATGGTACAAGACAGATAAGATCATGGTACTTAGCGTTCATGGAGGGGGCAGCCAAACTCGCCTCCTCATCAGGAATTTCTGTTATGTCAAAGACCGTTTTTTATTAGGTTGTTTTCAGAATGTCTGTATTTTTTATATATAGGTATAATCCCATCCCACTCAGTCCCGTCTCGCCCGCTTCTATCCTGCCTACTCCCGTCCTGCCTGTTCCTGTCCTGCTCGCTCCCGTCCTATTCGCTCCCGTCCCGCTCGCTCCCATCCCATTCGCTCCCATCCTGCCTGCTCCCGTCCTGCCCGCTCCCGTCCTATTCGCTCCCGTCCCGCTCGCTCCCATTCCATTCGCTCCCATCCTGCCTGTTCCTGTCCTGCCCGCTCCCGTCCCATTCGCTCCCGTCCCATTCGCTCCTGTCCCGCTCAGTCCCGTCCCGCTCGCTCCCGTCCCGCCCGCTCCCGTCCCGCTCGCTCCTGTCCCACCCGCTCCCGTCCCGCTCGCTCCCGTCCCATTCGCTCCCGTCCCGTCCTGCCCAGTCCCGTCCCGCCCAGTCCCGTCCCATTCGCTCCCGTCCTGTCTGCCCACCTCTTCTACCTTGCACCCCGCCTCATATCCACCGTGTGCCTGTAGGACTGATTTCCCCAGCTTCCAAACACCCTTGTTCTGTGACCCCAACCATGTCTCCAGCCCGCCAATTCAAACTCAGTTTGCCCTGGCATCTGATTTATTAAACTCTGCAGTCTCCTGCATTTTGGTCTCCACTTCTCTCTGTTCGCAAGCCCTGACGGGGGGGCACCAAATATCTTTTTTGATAGGATAGAAATCTAACCTGGAACATGAGAAATCAACCATTAGAATCTAATACGTTTTACTCTATCCCTTAGTGTGTGACTTACAGGTAGTTAAAATTAAATTAGTTTAAAATTCTGTGGTTATTAAATTATCATTACCATGGTGTGTTTCAGACTTGAAAAGAGCAATTAAATGTAGTGTTAAATATAGCCAACTGCTTTTTTTCTTAAAGAATAAGAATGGCAAGAGAATGATGATATGTGAAAGAAAGCAAATGCACAAACCCATAATATAAATGCTACAGACAAGAGCTTATGTACAGGAGCAGTGCTGTTACATACTCAGTGTGAGTAGCATGAACTTTGTTGGATCCATTATTGTTAATTTATTACAATGACATCAAAAATTAGTGTGATTCTGTAATTGTATTATGTGATCCACAATAACAATGAGATTTGATTTATGTAATGACCTCAAACATGTGCATCCAGCTTGTCTTTTTGAAACAACAGTAATGTCTCTGTGATGGATTGGTGGGTAGAACTGCTGCTCGGCTTCACTTTGAGCATTTTTCAAATCAAGGTCCCATGTTGCTTAAATAGGCCGGGCGATCAATGTTCAATGAAATGACAGTGATTGATACCTTAGAAATCACTGGACGTCAACAAAGAGAAGCGTCAGGCAACTGATGGATGTGCCCTGGAAAGCAGAAGTCATCTGCAACATTTAATGCTGCTAAAATGATGTTTGTGGCCTTTTGATGCTGTTTATAGATATAATTAAAGTGTTGACTTTGTCTCCCCACCCCAGGGTTGTTAAATAATGTATCAAAACAAATGGAATCTAGGTCCATCATTGTGTTCCCTGTGTTCCTTATCTCGCCTTCCATATTATATCTGGCACCAATTAATTTCGAATAAACAGATTAATAAGCCAAAATGGCACTTTACAGTGCAATATCTGTTTACCTGTCTATATATTTGATATATGTCAAATACACTTTTTTTTCAACAGGAACAGTTTGTACTTTGTTACATCCATTTTACAGGTATGCAGGGTAACAGAAACCACTTTAGGTCGTGGGATTTTAATGTAATAACTTGTTCATTTCATCAAGATAATCTTAATGGTACATTTTCATTTGGCATAGGTTATACAGATAAATTGTAATGTAAAAGAGGAGAAGCTTTCAATCTCTCTCTTTTTTTTATTTTGATTAGTCTGGCACTGTGATGCTGGACAGCTTTTTTTTTTTATCACTCAATTAAATATTCAGCCCTGTTCTCTGCTTATCAGCCTGCTCACAGACGTCCACTGACGGGACCACAGGATGGTCAGTGGTGTATTTAGGATTCTGAAGCAAAGCCTCCAGGTTTAGAAAAACCCATTAAAATATCCTATTTTAAAAATTAATGTCTGTCTGGACCAAATCAATATTCCATTTTATAACGTTGTATTTTTTAATTTGCTTTTTTTGTGAATTATACATTTATTTTTTCACTTTTAAAATAATTTTCAGATGTACAATATTCCAATCTGGAGCAGAAATGTACATGTAAATGTAAAACACAGGACAACTTTTTAAGAATTTTATAACAAAGAAATGCTACTTAGATGGAACTGCTAAACAAGCAAATGTCAGTGGCCCTGTCAGATACCAACACCGTGTAAATAATCTGATATCGCTGATTAGCGACGATATCGTCATATCGCCCAGGCCAACTTCCTTGTCGTCGTGCACTGTAACTTACACTGTTGTATTCAGACTTAGGTAAACTTCAAAAGCTGTTTTTTTTTTGTAAAATTATTAGATTTGAATGTATAATACTTTTAAAACCAGGTGCTTCTTACTTTTACTTGAGTATTTTTTCAATTGATGACCTTTACTTGAGTAACATACTGGTATGGTATCTATACTTTTACTGAAGTACTTTTTCCAGCACTGGCAGATGATTTTTAACCCCAACCTTAACACCTAATTGAGAAAGCAGGGTCTGTCGGTCCTGGGAGGATCTGAGATTTGAACCAGCAGCCTTCTGGTCAGTCATACAGAATCACAACCCAGAGAGCTACACACAGCCCCCATTTTAGGGACGGAATGGTTAAATATAATCCCGTTAATGTTTTTGCAGATTTTATTGCTTTTTTGCAGATACTTATAATAATATTTGAATGAATTTAGATATTTAAGATGACAAAACATTTTTTTCTATTGTTTTTTTTTTTGTAGCATCAACCTATGAAAAGCAGATTGATTAAAAAAATCAGTATTGGTGTTAGGAATAAAGAAATGCCTTTTTAGTATACACTTCCAATTTGCATACATATATATGAGTGTGTATGTGCGTGAGTGTGTATGTGCGTGAGTGTGTGTGTGCGCGCACACTCGTGTGTGTATTTTTTATCTTTATTTTTAGTTTTGTGGGATACTACCCCCTTTGTTATAAACTACCTAGCAACAGCCAGCCTGTTCTCCCTTTTCACCTATAAATATAGTTATATTTTAGAGTTGAATTTTGAATTCTTGGTATCTTGACAGTGGTCCATTTTTGCCTTTGTAATGATACATTACAAAATAATTCCATATTTGGCACAGTGGAAAGTCAATTACATTACACATATTACATTACCCATTACTGTCTCATGCAAGTTTAATAGGTAACCTACCAAAAGTTAATGGACTGAATGGTATGTCAGAACAATTACTTTACACTGCAAGATGTACATTTGTAGGAAACAACAGCTGTGGCAGATCACTGACACAAAGGCGTAGTATCTGTCTGAGGCTTGTAGATCTTCTCGTATTATTAAATCAAAATATGTCATAGCATCCCTGCTTGTACGGTGTCCTAATAGTTCAAATAAAGTAACAATACCTCTATCAGAAAAGCAGATGTACATAAGATAATATTTTCTACATCAGCACAGACTCAGCAATAGTAAATAGCAGCAAACATTTAGGATTCCTGCATTTCGAATAAATCTGAATGAAAATCATTTTCAGAACCTCAGCTTCTCTGTTAAAGAATAAACCAAAATGGAAGTTTGACTGGAAGTCCACCTGGCCCCTCCCTCTGTCTTCCCTCTTTTCTTCTTTCCTATCTTGCAATCTCCTGCAGGGAAGACAGCTTGCCTTCCCTCCATGCAGTGGCTGTGGTCATCAGCAAGACCAGAAGCTGCCTGAACATCCGTCTCACAAACGGAGAAAAAAGGAGAAAAGACAAAACAAAAAGCACCGTAACCCTTTTACACTTTGTGATCCAACAGACACATCAGGAGAGTTAAAAATTAAAAATTTAACATTAAAATAAATAAAAATAAAAGCTAGAAAAGAAATTTTACGCGAAAAACTGAATTTACAGCTTCTTGGCCCTTATTTCATCATACACAGCCTGGTCTGGAGTGGTCTAACTTGGTGAGGTGAATTCTTTGACAATAAAAATGGTGTTTGCTTCATGTCCAGATACAATTTATTTTCATTTATCCAATCCTACTACCAGATTATCAGGTTCAATCAAATACATTCAACTCATGTGGAAAAGCTAAAAGTAAATAAAAATGTGGCAGGCTCTGTAAACCGGTAACCACTACAGTGTAAGCTGAACTAATGCTGTCAAACATGGAAATGGAAGTATTTTTCAAATGTATATAGTTTTATAAGAACATTCATTTAGCATTTACATTTAGCTCTGATGCAGAATGCATTTTTAAAGTGCAAAATGTAATGATGGGAGTTTTCAGAGCAGAAGACATCAGTCACATATGACTTAACCCAAATGATGGGTGCAGTGTATATCTGATAAACAGCAAGTCACTATAAAACAACCAGCAGTTGGTGACTTCATCAACTGATAGGCAAACTTTTAGAAGGCAGTGCAATCAACATATTGAATTTACAATTGAAGTAATAATAATAAGCATGCAATGAATACAAAATAAACAGGAATACCAAGAATTGTATGGCATGCAAGCGAAATTAATATAGCTTTTAAGTAAGTGGGACTTGTGGCCTTGTAATTACATTAGCTTGTTAAATGGGAATGCACTCTGCCTGAAAATAAGTCATTTCTATTTATTCAGTATCCATATTCTTATCAAATTAAACTGCATAGCAAATAAAAACACCACAGCTGTAAAATCTTTAACAAACATAGGGGACAGTTAGCATGACAATTGCTTACATCAATCGATTTATTGCATTCAGAGAGCATTTCAAAAAACAAATGCGAATTGTGTGTTAATATGTTGATCACTTAATGGAAGACTGAGGCAATCACTTTTGCACGCACACAATTCACAAATATTGAATTGGTTTTGATGATACACACACCGATGACCCAAAACATTATAACCGCCCCATGTGATGCAAATAATGTTGACTGTCTCGTAAAAATTATATTAATTAGTAACCTACCATTCAGCATGCGTAGTTGACATGTCAAATGCAGAAGAAATGGGCTGAGATAAAGATCTGACAGACTTTAACATGGTCCAAATTATTATGGCCGGGCAACTGGGTCTGAGCATCTCCGAAAGAGCAAGGTCTGTGCAGTGCTGACGGTCAGCCGTGGTGAACAGCTACTGAGAGCGGCCCGAGGAGGGAAAAACCACCAGGCGCTGACGGTCAGCCGTGGTGAACAGCTACTGAGAGCGGCCCGAGGAGGGAAAAACCACCAGGCGCTGACGGTCAGCC
>JAODJU010000035.1:23257758-23298693 GCA_026776725.1 Gnathonemus echidnorhynchus | reverse complement strand
AGGGAAAAACCACCAGGCGCTGACGGTCAGCCGTGGTGAACAGCTACTGAGAGTGGCCTGAGGAGGGAAAAACCACCAGGCGCTGACGGTCAGCCGTGGTGAACAGCTACTGAGAGCGGCCTGAGGAGGGGAAAACCAGGATTCACTGACAAGGTGTTGGGCAGCCTAGACTCATCGTCGTGAATGAAGGCATTCCTGTGTGCTACAAACCAGCAGAGAAGCTACTGTGGTCCAAACAGCAGATAATTTTGATGATCATCATGGGAGTAACGTCTCATTTGATTTACTAAAATGACTTCCTTGATTTGTATTAATCTAAGTATAAAAAGATTCAGCTTTGGAAAAAAAAAAAAGATATTTACAATTTAATGGAGGTTTTGAAAAAAATATTCATGGTTTCAAATCAAGATTAATTCACCAAGAAAGTGATATGATATACAGCAAAAATGCATGAACAAAACACATCACTTTCAGTGGATTCTGCATTTCTGATCCAACCTCATTTCCTCCTTTTGCTCCCATTTTCTTCACTCTGAATCCTTCACCGCGGACGGCAGCTTCGCGCCTTCCCATGGTGCTCGGCCGCTATCTCAGCACCGATGCCCTGTCCGCCGTTCAGCTCTGCGCTTCGCTCTGGCAGCACCCTATCTCTCCGCTCCTTCCAGGCTGTATTGTGACCTAAACAATCTCTCCAGCCTTGATCTGTCTGCATAGCCTTCTACTCCCTCCTAATTCTGCCAGCATCCTGGATGGCTTCCAGCAGGCCCCAGATGCCTTACTGACTTGTTAGTCGATGCTCTGGCCTCGTTTGCACTGCCTGTCTTGCCTCTACTCTTTGGCTTATATTCTGGCAAGCATGCTTGTCTGTCTCCATGACCTGTTCCCCGCAGCCCTTCTCTCCCCATTTGACTCCCTTTTTCCGGGTGGACGTGGCCCCTGCTCGTGCTGCCCTCACTTGCCCCTCATCGACTCCACTAAACGTGCCACCTACACTCCCTGATCCTTGCTTCTTTTATCATTTCCCTCCAGCGTCCCGATTAGTGCATAAACAGTGCTCAGGTTTCTGTATTGAATGTAAATGCCTTGTTACCCGACCCCCCATCCCGTTTTTGGGTGGGGGTATCTCTTCTACACACAACGCAACCATTTTTCTGGTCGATGCACAGCTGGGCTCTTGCTGTGGAACCAGCATCCCCACAAGGCTTCGGATTAATCTGCATGGCTCTATTTACTAGTCTAAAAGCTACCGCCTGCATTATCAGGAGCTACCTTGATCACTTTGCTTATCGAAACGAGTTTGCAAAATTCCACTTGCCTGCCATAAATGAGGTTATGAGTTAATTTTTTGTCGTCTTTTTTTTTTTTTTTTTGCAGGCATGAACATAATGTACAAATTTTCACACCAAGCAGGTGATATTTTGCGCATAAACTTCCATTTACTACCTCAATATATTTGTACGAAACTTTTATTTTTCACTTTCTGTATCATAATATATGTACATATTCAATATGCTTTGATGTTGTGTCTTAGCTTAATATGTGGATGATTTTTATAGAGCAGTGGATAAGCATAATCACTCCATTATCCCAAGCTGTTAATGCAGAAACTGTCATCCGAGATGGGGGAAAAAAAATCATGTTACATGTGAAAAATTGCGCATGAAAATGTCATAGCACAGATTACCTGTGTAATCAACTGTATCTAGTTAGTCCACTTTATTGTTACAAAATTATTTATTACTATTGCATTTCCATGGACCCATCCATCTTCTGTATCTACTTATCATACGCAGGATTGCAGGGGTCCAGAGCCAAACCCAGAAGCTATGGCCACAAGGCAGGAAATAACCAAGATTGGGGCACCAACCCATCGCAGGTGTCCAGAGCCAAACCCAGAAGCTATGGGCACAAGACAGGAAATAACCAAGATTGGGGCACCAACCCATCGCAGGTGTCCAGAGCCAAACCCAGAAGCTATGGCCACAAGGCAGGAAATAACTGAAGATGGGGCACCAACCCATCGAAGGGGTCCAGAGTCAAACCGAGAAGCTATGGGCACAAGGCAGGAAATAACCAAGGTTGGGGCACCAATCCATCACACCGCAGACTCATATATCATTCACACACAGAATCACACCTATGGACAGTTTGGTAACTCATATTTACCTCAGCATGTTTTTGGACTATGGGGGGAAACCAGTGTACCCAGAGGGAACTCCACAATGACACGGGGAGAACCTGCAAACTCCACACACATGTAACCAGGGCAAAGACGACAAAAGCAGTAAACCAAAAAAAAAAAGAAAAGATAATAGCATACACGGTATAGAAATACTTCACAGGGATGAGGTTTCAGAGTGCTTAACATATTAAACCTGCCCATTTGGCCCCCACATGTCTTTGCCGATTTCCCTTGATCTTCTTAGAGCATTTCTTCTGCCTCCTGCATGCTGCCCTAAACAACCTTTGGCCATAAACAGAATCCAGTCCAGTTTGTGATACATACTAAAGAAGAGATTATAGGAGAACTCTGGGGGGGGGGAAAAGAAAAATCTTTTGACCTAAATACTTTTGCATTATTATTTTTTATAAAATAATTTTTCCCAAAAAAAGATTTTCTGCAACCAAAGTAATCTTTCCACCACCTAAGGACTGAAGCAGCACGACAGCTTCTGTATGTTTGAATATTCATAGATAAAGAGTTGAGTGACAGGCAGGCAGCCTCCCTCAGCGATATTCGCGCGCATCAGTAACTGGGGAACTTTCTGCTATCAGCATAACTGGTTTTCAGGGTAGATCAGCCATGCTCTTGAGATTAACAAAGTCAACTGAGCATCATCTTGTATCATGATTTTCCGTTTGCTAAATATAAAATGTTTGCCACTTTAGCAGAGCTAGCTATACATCCATCTCGTTAGCCTAAGTTAGCTGGCTCAATAAATAACTGCATAATTCATTAACATTATGAGTTAAAAGAAAAGAAAAAAAGAAAATAAACCACTGAAAATCATGGGGAAGGGTTGGTGTTTGTATGAGAAAACTGACCAACTGTAGGTAAAGAGGAATGAGTTCAATAACAGACTTACAAGAGAATAATCAAAAGAGTTTGGTTTTGCGCACTGTGGTTTGAACTGTGTATATTATGAATATTATACACTTGGGTAACAGGTGAAGAGTTGTAGAAACCTGCACTTTGAATGATCTGTATTTCTTCTGTTTAACTGACAAATTATTGTTCAAGAGTCCCATGATTAAGTTTTATTTTTTTTGGTGCAAGGTGCAACAGCCCCTTTGACATAAAACATGCAAATGCAAAACCGCTGCATTAATAATTGAATTTGTGTTCTACTGGTTTTACATTTATGCTCTACATTCAGGTGCATTTAGAGCACCTGTTATCACCTGGCCTTTGGCAGGAAGTCTGACATTCCTGTAATGATAGCCAGCTAGCAGGCTTTAAAGTGCTGCACATTCTTATTTTTTAAATGAATGAATTTTTTTCTTGTTCCGATTGAGTGAGCACTTGAATAATTACCTTACAGCATTGTTTTTTTATAACCCATTTAATGAGGCTGAGCAAAAACAGTTTATGCACCTTTCTGAAAACTCTACTAGATATGCATATACCTTTATCATCATCATCATCATCATTATTATTATTATTAGTAGTAGTAGTTAATGTTAGAAAATCTCATAAAAATGTATCTTGGTTTGATTTAAACTTGGGCAGTTCCAATTATTGAGTGTAAAAACCAAATTGCCTCCATGTCTCATATTCCAGGATGTATTTACATGCACTCATCTTTTGTGTATCATATATTCTGTGGTTGCATTACTGTTTCTGCCATATTTTATTATACATCATGTGTATGAGCTTGGTATATTCGACATGAGTTCTGCTGTTTACTTTCCATGGCCTCGAGTTAGATTTGATGTGCGCCTGCCAAAACTCATCTCTACTATCCAGTGAACACATTTGCTGCTTTTGCTGTGCCACAGTGGGCATAACTTGGTGTTATTTATTGTACACTGGATCCTTACTGTTTACTAGGGGGAGCTTTCCTGAATGAAAACAAGAAACAGATTACTGGGAGGCATGATGGGAAAAAGCTCTATTACATAATTCATATATGAGTCTTATTCATAGTATACCTGTGCCAATCAGCATGTTTCTGTGGGTTCTGCCTGCAGCATCTCGTGAGAACGAGTCAAATGATAAATGTATTGATTAATGCCAACTGTACCTCATTCTCTGTATATGGGGGGAAATTAGTGTGCAGGGTTTTGTTACCCTCTACTCTCCCAGAACATCAAATTCATGTCCATGCCAAGATGAACTGCCTGTGAGTTCAGATCCCTGTTTGCCCACAAAAACCAGCACCATTCCCATGAGTTGGTGGCCAAAGAAAGCTAGTTACCAAGGTTCTGGTTTGTCTGTCTATCCCAGTAACAATTTCTATGTAAAACAAATAGCAATAAATACAGTATTCGGTAAGGAAATTAGTCACACAGTTTAGTCTAACTGTATGCCATGCAGTTGCACTGCAGGAGGCAAACAGAGATTGTGCTTAAAATATCTATTATACTTAAAATAAGTAGGGCTTAACCATACAGAACAATGAAACGGCGTTAATGGTCATGGATACTGACCTGGTGTCAAAGCTGGAAAAGCTAAAGAGGTTTGACCAAAGGTAATAAGTAGAATTGATTTATAAATGTTTCACTTTCAACATTAGTGTAGGATTAACAGGCAGATCGGTGGACAATGGTTATTTATTATGCATAGCTGAACTCAAAATTATGAATGAGAACAGAAGATGCAGCATTGTCTGTCCTTTTAGAAAAAAAAAACAGATGTGCTTGAACAAAGTTAGTCTCTGAAGTGTTGTGTTGCAGGATGCCTTCGATGCAAGGTTATATTCTTTGCATGTTAAACGTGCTTAATAAACTCCTAAGGGAACCTAGCATATCTCTAACACTATTAACTTCCCATTTTTATGCAAATAAGGAGATTTGTTATTCCCAATGGAAGCTTATTTTTTTGGCTGTACCCTGTCAAAGTAAGCTATTCAATGGCCTGGACTGCCTGGAGCTTAAAATGACTGTAGATTACTTTAATTTGGGATGTGACATGTGTAAAGTTTCTTCAGACGGATGTGAAACAGTGTAAAAGAATCTGATTAAATAGGGATTATCTCTCAAAAAAAAAAAGAAAATCAGTGGAGTGCTTACCTTCATTAGTTGTTTGTGTGCTGAAACAGGGGGACACCATTTCATGCAGCTCTCAGTTTTCCCCAACCCAATAAACTTAAACAAACAAATAAATAAAAAAATAAATCCAAGACCCAAATATTTGGTAGTGGTAATGGCTAGCATTTAACAAGTGCGTTACTCTTGTTTACGCAGAATTTCATATGAATGAGTTACAATCTGTGTACCGCCTTTATCAATGATATTGGGTACAATAAAATGCATTTTCATTTTAATCATCAGTACACAACAAATATTAGTGAAGGAAAAAGATATTGGTTTGACCTTTGTGGTAACCCCCCCATCAAAAAAAATAAAAATAACTTGTTCTGCTGCCCGATGTCAATGTTTGAGATGTGAGCAATAAGGTGCATCCTCAGCCATTTGAAATGTCAAGTGGACCAGTTACGTAGCGAGCAGATTAAGACCCAGGTCTGTAATGACCTCAACAGGCCCTACAGCATTTCTTTGTGAGCCACTGGTTACTCTATACGAAAGGTCCTCTGAATGACAATTTATTATTCCTCTTTTCAGTGCCGATGACATTGCTATCGCTCTTGTGAGGCTGCCAATGATCTTTTAGAGTGGCTAAAAATAAAGTGGGCTGAATCTGATGCACCTTCCTGCCAGAAACCTGATATGTTTTTGGTCTATTTGCTCAAAGGCCATTTGATACGCCCCAAAAGTCCACATCTCACTGGGCTGCTACAGAGATTCTGCAAAGATTATTAAGAGTGCTATTACTTTTGTTCCTTCCCCCAAAAGTACAGATAGATACGACAGTTTTGAGTTTTCATTCTGCTTTAAAGTGATTTTGTCCCTTTAAATATAACAGCAATAACCTGGCGTCATACTCAGAGAGCCACGTGTTTATCTTTTATGTTAGCTAAACAGGATATTTAATGGAGACAATACACTTTTTGGTGAATTAATCCATCCCCAATCAGTTTTTCTGGACAGGAGGGGCAGCTGGAGTCTATTTCCAAGCAGCACAGGGCCCAAGGCTGGGGTACCCAGTGAATGGGATGCCAATCTATCAGAAGGCATCTACACACACCAGGGGCGATATAGAGAAAGCAATTAGCCTAACTGCAGGAGTAACTCATGTGACACTGGAGGAAATGCAAACTATACGCACACAGAACAGAGGTGAGATCAGAACCCTCCGCCCAGCACTTACAAAGCATCAGTGCCCCCTACTGAGCCTCCATGCCACCCAGTGTTTATAATGAGTGCAAAAAAGATAATTAGCCATTGTTATTCTTATTTGTTGCTTAGCCAACATAACTCATAATTTGTTCATTTATACTGCTGAGGACGGTTGTCTGCCCCGGGGCTGCATTTGGCTGCTTCCACTGGCTAATGAGTTCAGCCCTGAGTGCAAGGCTCTAAATCAATGACGTTTAGCTGGCTCAAATAAACAATGACAGAGAAGGATTATTTAAAAGAGAGCCAGCTGAGCTGAACTGGGGAGAGGAACTGGAGAGGAACCGGTGAGGGACCGGAGCATCCTACCCTCTTGTCAGTAGTTGTTTTGTTCCTGTCTTTTGGTTTGAGAGCACCTTTCATTTATTTTCAGGACACCAATCATATTTAAAGATTTATTAGTTTACAGTCCCAAAAGTATGATTTATTTTGGATTCCTACTCTCTCTGCTTCATCAGTTCAGCCCATTTGACTACCTCACCACACAACCAAGAATGCAGTGTTGCTTTCAATTCACACATTACGAAGACCTTTGAAAGGCTGTTACTGAAACACCTTCAAACCCTGGATCCAGACACACTTTGGTGTGGACAATTCACATACTCCACAGAGCCGACTCCCACCTGGACAAAGCAGCCTATAGTCAGGATCACATTCTCTGACTCTTCCAGCATCCCGTCTCTCAGGTTGGGGCATGCCCCAAGAAAAATGTTGATTGATGCCCCTCAGTGCCCTGGATCATGGGCTACCTCACCAGCAGACGACATTCTGTGAGCCTCCAGATCCGTCCGTCAGAAATGGTGCTGAGCAACACTGGGCACACATCAGGAATCAGAGTGTAAAGGACAGTTAGAGGACTTTGTCTTGTGTAGCAAGGAGAGCAACCTGCAGCTCAACATCAGGAAGACAAAGGAGCTGGTGGTGGAATTCTGGCGTGATGTGGAGCCCCTGACAGCAGTCACCATCGGGGGGGGGACAGTGCGGTCTTACATGTAGCTGGGGGTCCACCTGAACAGCAGAATAGATGGACTGGGCATACATACAACAGAGTAGCACTGTAAAAAAATTCCCAGACCACTTTCACTTCTGAGGGGGGTCTGGGCTTTTGATGTGTGTGGCCAGCTGCTGAGGATGTTTTATCAGTCCATATTGGCTGTGTACTTTTCTACGCTGTGGGAAACTCATCAGGAAAGCCAGCTCCATCACAGCACTGACCCGGGACCCAGGAGAAAGTTGCAAAGAAGAGGATGGAGGCAAAATTGGACAATATTATGGACAATTCTGCCCACCCACACATTGGGGCATTATCTTGGAGCACCTCTAGGCACTAGTTGGTTCCACCATGGCATGGGGATCCTGCTGTTATCAGGCTCTGCAGGGCTTCCTCCTTCCACCCTGAACCTCAGCCACAGCACGTCAGGAAAGCATCCGATCTGCGCTGTAGTAAAAGTTTGGTGCTACCTGTTTTTTTTCTCTTATCTAATCTTACCTTACCTTATTGAATGTCTTATACGATACATCGCTACGTGCTGAGCCGGCCAACATGGGCAATCGCCTAAGGTGCCATTTGATTAGGGGGCACAAAAGAGCGAGTGAAAAAAAAAAATCAGAAGAAATACCTCTGCTTGCATTTTGTGACATTACAGTTATTTACAATAGTTTTGATATTTCACTACTTTTCTTGTGAAACAGATGTCAGCTAGCTAGTTATCAGCCAGATATTCTGTGCTACTGAAATGTTTTTAATATAAATGAAGTTACAAAATTTGTTTTTGGCTGCTTTGGGAGGAGATTTGGGGGGGGGGGAATTGGCTTAGTAGATTCTTTCCTAGGGCACCATAAGAACCAGGGCCGGCCCCGACTACGTGATGCACAACCATATGTGGCTGCATGCCTCCTCCCAGCTCATGGTACCAGACATATTTCCTCTCATGAGATGGATAAAAAAAATTACCATATAGCATTAGCATTTCTCAATTATGTGTTGCTATCTTCAGCTAAATGACTTTTTAATAAATAGGATTAAATTCTTTGTAAAATGACATTTAAATTAAGACCCATGATTACGTGAAATTTTCCCTTCGGTTCCCCTTCAACTGAACAGCAATGAAATATGCAAACAGATTACTGAAATACAAAACTAGAGGCTACTATCTTTCCATCTTTTACGTTCTCTGTCTTACTGTTCACAAGAGCA
Source organism: Gnathonemus echidnorhynchus (assembly GCA_026776725.1). Classification (NCBI taxonomy): domain Eukaryota; kingdom Metazoa; phylum Chordata; class Actinopteri; order Osteoglossiformes; family Mormyridae; genus Gnathonemus; species Gnathonemus echidnorhynchus. Next base: position 23,290,040 of record JAODJU010000035.1, on the reverse strand, counting down.
ATAAGCAGAAGGGGTGACATTTCCTGTGTTATTCACCTACAGCCAAAGCTCATTGACCAGTAATTGATATTTCAAGGGCATTTTAGCAGGGACTGTGAGAGAGTGAAAACAGCTCTTATTCAGCACTGCTTTTGTGGTTCCTTCTCCTCATGCCTTGCTTACATGTGAAGATAATTGTTGTTATTTCAATGAGGATTATGTGTGTAATGCTGAGAAAACCAATCAATACAGAGATGAGTCTTAAATTGACAATGGTACTTTAATTGCTGTAGATATATTTGTTTGTCCTGTGGGACATAAAGAATTAATGAGGAATGTTGATCAAAATATATTTACCACTCGAATGTGTTTCACTAACTTGCTGCATGTGCATTTTGTACCGCCTCCCATTGTTTAACTTGTGTGGTCTAAGTCTGCAGCTCTGGACCCAAATAAAGTCAGACGGTTTTGGTATAAAGTTTTGGTAGCTTTGTCTCTTGTGTGAATTTATATGTAAAGGAAAAAAAGATCAACCAATCAATCTAATTAGCCAGTCAGATTTTCATGTCCAATATCCAGGAAAATTAGAAAAATTGTCCATTGTCCATAGAAAGCAAAGACTATTGGTTAAATTGTATAAAGTAAACCAAAGCAATAAAAAAAGAGCAGTGATCCAGTTGGAGGTGGGAGACTACGAGAGGGCCAGTGCAGGTAACTGTCAATACAGCGGATTGCGCCAAAACATGCGTCCTTTTCCAGACATTGTTGCAGACTGGCTGTCTGGGCCCAGTTGATCATCTGTTACTTCAGGGCCAGATGGCCCCGGGTGGCGACCACAAGAGGAGAAGGAGAAGAGGGATGAAAAATTCACCGGAAAAATACTGTTAGAAATAAGTAATAGTACTATGGTTAACCGGGTGCAACACAGAATTATCCCAAATAACTTCTGTAATTGTAAAAGCATAATGAAAAGACAATATGGACAATATACACCAGGGTTGGCACAAGATATTTATGAAGGGGGGGGGGCTTTTTCTAGAGGGGACTGAGGGAATGGGACACATTATTTAATCTAAATGTACACGTATGTTTTATCTGTAATATACACAATCATGAAAGAGATCTGAGACCTTTAATACTCCGAAGTAGAACTTGCTTAGCACAGAATCACATCATATAAAATAAGATGTTTGAGTAACTGAATTTACCGTGTGTGTGTGTGTATGTGTGTGTTTCCTAAGTATATGACTTCTTATCAATATTCCATGTCAGTTTTCCACAAGAATAATACATACTGTATGTTAGCATATAGACAGTTCAGCCTGATAATGGAGCTTCCCCCATGCATATTGTAATGCAGATTAAGTCACTGAAGGAACATTAGGATTTACATGTCAGCTGAGTTTATTATATGTATTCTTAGGCATGTCAATATCAGCTCCGCAGTTAGGCCCTCTTTCAGTCTGGGGATTAACACTTAACAGCTCGTGTCATCAGCTCTCTACAAGAACGTGGTCTAAAGTGATAAATTGCCCATCTGTCTAAAGGTTGGGAACACAAAAAGACAAGACATATTCTTTCTGCTTTTATTACCATGATTCCTATATCATAAATCCTTTGATATACAATTTTTAGAAGTTCATGTCTTCCCCACAAACACCAATTGCCTATTTGTCAGTCTGTTGTACATTCTCTGAAGGGTTCATGTATAAACTGATAGTGTCAAAAATATTATTTTATAAATCTGTTTTGTCTTTCATTTTTCTTCTAATATGAATGCTTATATTTTCTAGTTTGATGATATTTAACTGTTTTATTTATTTTACTTCATGTTGCTTGTTTCTTCTTCCATGTTTCTTCTTTATAATCTTCCAATCTTCCAAAGATCAAAATATCAGGCATAAATTAATATCTGTAGTTTTGTTTCTGGAGGAGCAGTGCAGAATTGCGGTCAAGAGCTTTTTAGGGAAGCTGGGTTGTTGTTATCGTGGCAAAGTCAACACATATCTCATTGCAACAAGCCAATCCCGAAAGGAGCAGGCGGAGATATAATGGACATGAAGATTAAATTCCCCTCCAGCCGCTGAGTGGCTGTCCTCTCTCGTAGTGTGTTGAAACAAATCAGGCGGACAGAGCGGGCGGGGGGTGGCTGGATCTGCTGTTGACTGTGTGATGGTCTGCAGGGAGACAAAAGACCGCAGGCTTCTACATTCTCATTTCAGCACCTAGCATAAATTGCCTGGGTGGGCGAAGCAAATGTTGAAAGTGACCTCTCAAAATGGCAAAAGTGCCGTATTAATGGAACTTGTGCATTATTATCCAGTTTGTTCACTGTAACCTCCTGTGAAGGACCTTTCCTTTGCAAGCTCACCAGTCATGCCAGCTTAAGATCATTGTTTATTCAAGATATTTGTGCTATTAAGTTTAGTAGGCTATAATATACTAAAATAATAATAATCTGACAACCTTTGCCAAGTGCATCAATTGGAGTTTGTTTCTTGCTCTCACTTTTTCAGAGTGGAATTCTCACAGTGGGTCTATTGTTCTTTTTCCTCAAAGGATAATTGGCTTTAGGATTTGTCACAATGTTGAACATACTACTTTGCATTCCTATTTAAAGACTGTTGTGCTTGGACACTAATTCTGTTCTAGGTTAGGCTTTGTGCAGATAGCACTTGTCAGTAATGGCAAGTGATAAAACAATCTGAAACCCTTTTTGAGTTTTGTTTAATATATGTAAGCAACTGTAATATCTGAAACATTTAAACAATGTAAGTCTTAATTTTGAATTTGTGTGTTCTATTATAGTGTCAGTGATTCAAAATATACAATATGGTGTAGTTTTTTTTTGATTGAAAACTTACAAGTAGTCATGTATTTTGCAATAAGGCTGTGAGAAAAGTCTATAACAAACCGCAGAGGTCAACAAATCACATATCACAACCAGCATCTCCAAGTCTGAATTATTTGACGTGATCTTAAAATCCAAGGTGAAGAAATAATGGTAAAGAACACATACTTGCTCAATATGGCAGAAGAAAAAAGACAGAGATGACACACACACGCACACATTTCTAGTTTTCTAGTTGAGAAAAACTCATTAAAGCCGCCAGAAAAACTGCTACAATGAAGAAATCAATAATCTTCTTGAAACACCAATGAAAACACCCACACAGGGCACAGAAGAACCACTCTTAAGACCAGGAGTGACATGATACAAAATGTCAATAGTGATCAGCAGGTGTTTATCAAAGGGACCTGGAATCTCTTCTGTCAAACCCTTTAAAAGCCTTTAAATTGATGGATTCCAGAATAACTAGGGAAATCAGGCTAAGCGCACCAAGCATAAAATTGAATCCCAGCCGACACCCCTATTAAAGTAGATGGTTACAGGTGTAGTTGGTCGCTTGATGCATATCAATGTGGTACACAAACTGAAATACAATTGCCTTCCCATCAACATATGCAACACAGGATCTATACATATAAATATATTGAATAGAATTTTATATACACCCCCCACACACAGACTCACACACTTGGGCTTGGGCTAATAGTAGCAATCATATGATTTCCAAAGGGTTAAAACAATCAAAAGCTACCGATGGACAATTGTAGTCACGTAAAACAAATACGGTGGTCATTTGAAGAGTCAGAAGAAAAAAAAAGAAAACTCACTATGCAGCCTCAGTAATTTTTGCAAATACCTGATAAACTAGAAGGCTATTGTATGCCATTTGAATGTTTTGTTAATCCATCCATCTTCTAACCACTTAACCTGGTCAGGATCACAGTGGAATCTGGAGCTTGTCCCCGGCAGCAGAACGCCTGGGTATGCCCTCGGTAGGATGCAGATCCATTGCAGAGCAGAAATACACACACATTCAAACTCTACAGGCAATTTAGACACCAATTAGTCTGAATGCGTGTCTTTACAAGCAGGAGGAAACTAGGGTACTTGGAGGAAACTTGCATAGCATGGAGAGAGCATGCAAACTCCATATACACACAGACTGGAGGTGGGATTTGAAGCCCCAACCCTGGAGAAATGAGTCAAAGTGTCCATGCTTCACTGATATAGAGAAAAAATGTAACTCAGCAAATATTCTTCAAATGAGTAGCCCAAGAGTGCAAAAGTGCTCCAGCCTAATCCAAAAGATGGGATAGAACTGGTGGAAAAACTCAAAGACTCTGGGGTATCAATTGCATGCTTAGAAAAGTGAAAATCCATACCAGAAACTTCTTATTATGGTCCGGATTCTCATTTTAAGGATCAATTCGACCTCCTCAGTGGTACACAGACTAAAGCAAGCAAGGTGTGCCCTACAGTGGAGATCATGGTTTGATCCTTTCTGAGTTTCATTGGCCATCCATGTTGGGAGGCTTTGTGTGTCACTGGGGACGACTATGATATGACATTACTGGCCAATCCAGACCTTTGGATATTTAACAGGAAAAGCAAAGTCAGAGGGCCGTTGGTGGTGGCTGGGGAGGGAGGGGAGGGTTTTAAGTATTCTTGTTTAGTTTGAAATTGTTACAGATGGGAACTAAATTGAAGTAATCAGCCCTCTAACTGTTTTATTCTGTAAAGAACAGTCTCAGAGGGCAGATTCAGTAAGACAGCCCAGAATCTGCCAACAGTATATGAGAGGACATCATGGCCCCGAAAACTGAACTAACTGGATGCAAAGCAGAAGCAGACACTGAAGGTAATTAGCAATCCCATTGATAGAAGCCAAAATAATGGACAATGTACTGCACCATTACAGAAATTTATTTTCCCTGCCAAATAATAAAACATTAATGTGTTGTCATGAAGAAATAAAACCACAATATCAATAATGAAAATTTTCACACAATCTCTATGAATTAAAAAATCCTTCTTTTTAACAGAAACTTTCACAAGTATATGTATACAATGTATGTATCCATTAACCTGTAGCTAATTCCATGATCACGTGGCAAAATGCAAATATTAACGGTCAGTTTCTGAACAAAACATTGTGACTTGAAGAAATGAGTTCTGAAGCAAACTTAAAACAGCATTATTTTTTATTCCTAAGATTGCAGGATCAATGTTAGCCTTGCCTGAGGATTTTCTGCAGTCTGCTATTTCTTTTCATTTCCATTTCCACTTATCTTTAGAAAAGTTCCATTCATTTATTGCAGCTTAATTAATATATTATCAGCTCATTAACCGCTTACTTCTGAAGTGGAGAAATCATTCCTTTAATGGTAGTTAAAGTTCCTTATGAGGGCTGAATCATACATTACATCCAAGAAAAAAGGGATATTTTTAAGTCAGAACTCAATGAAAATGACTAAAGGCATAATTGTAATGTACTTCTAAAGATTCTTATGGGAAGGAATATTTCTTGGAAACATCTCATTAAAATTTTATCTTCAATTTCAGATGACATTATTGATTTGGATATTTTAAACATTTTTAAGTAAAAGTAATAAAAAAGTTATGGGTTTTAAAAAAAGCTAGGTACGTTTTTAATAATAATTAAAGTTATTTTTGCATTTTTACAGATTTTTGCAGAACAAGAAAAAACACCAATATTATTTATTAATTATTAATATTATTATTATTGTTTGTTATTTTTCTTTTTCTTTGGGTATTAAATGAGGAGCAGATCACAGAGTATAACCTTAAAATGTGTAACTCCAAAATCTCTCAAGCAAGTATTCTTCATAACCAAGCACAACCTTGTCTCTCCCTTTATCTTCAGAGAAATATTTTAGTATGGCCATTAAATTAGAAGAATTTCACAATTCTTATTAATCTGCTCATTTAGCCTAAGCATTGTCTAGACCAACACAGAAGTCTTAAGAAAATCTCCAAAGTCATATACAGTCTGCATATTGTTGTCTTTTGGCAAGGAAGAAAACGGAGGAGAAAATACTGTCTTAAAGCACCTCTATAGTTAAAAATAATAGTAATAGCCATCATTCAGTTTGCAAGGTCACATTTACACCCTTTGCTGTCCGATCTGCTTGGCCCACATGCGGAATCTGATTCTCATGCAAACCGCCTTTGAGTGATGCATTAACGAGAGGTTTACAAGACCAACAGGAACCATAACATGGGTCTCTCTGATGTCATTTCGCCTCACTGAGGTATTCTATTCATATTCAAGTAACCAGACTGATGCCATCATGGTGGCCAGGTAAATATTATACCTATGTTGGCATCTATAATTAAAAGGACAAGTGAAATCCTTTTTGTTGGGTTAATGCCATTCCCTTAATTACTGATCTTTACTTAAGCTTGGCCAATTCGCACTGTTACTGTAGATAACATAGCTTATTCATAGTGAATATACATGCATAAATGTACGGACATACACATCAACGTACATGCATACCAGTGGAGGGGATGCAGCAGGGGATCTCATCAAAAAAAAAGGAAAAAAGAAAATAAAAAAGTGTAAGGTTCATATCCCATAAAATATCTTTTTAATGCCAATGTATCATCACAATGACCATTTCAACGTGAAACACAAAGTGTGGCAGCTCAAAAAAATGTCTGACAAAGTATCAGCAGCTTGATAAAAGGAACTTCAGTGAAGCAAAACATTTTCTGCCTCACTAAACAAATAGACTTCAATGTATTTCTCATCACCTTTCATTTAGAGAGATATTGGATACTTATGGAATATCACGTGTTTTAAACCCACCCAGCGAAGCAGCACCTCTCCTAGTGTTTCCAATTTTGCTGACACAATGATCACTGACACACATTCAACCATTCAGACCACGTGTTCAGCTATCTAGGAAGATAAACTCATTTGTTCACCAATATTCCTTGTCAGATTGTGCACAAGGCATTGGTATACTCCAAGTGAAAGAGCCAAGAGTTGTATTTAAAAATAATTTTGTGAATACTGTTCCTGTTGATTGTAGCTAATCCCATGTATACTGTAAATACTAATTGTAAAACCACGGGCAGCCAGTTGACCTTGGACCCCAGAGTTTTTTTTTTCTCCTTACTTTGGAGTTTTTGGTTCCTCTCCTCTGTTGTCATCTGGCTTTCTTTAATTTCTTTTCTTCATTTTTATTGTTCTATACTACTCTCTGTAATGATGTAATGTATCACAATACATCCATGTAAATTGCCTTGGGATTGTGAAAGGCACTATATAAAAATTGAATTAAGGCTTTTGGAATATGTGATGACTAGAGTTGCCACCCATATCCTATATATTATAACATTGTCCCGCTTTGAAAAATAAAATGTGGTGTCCCATTTTGAACCAATATGAGATGCAATTTGTCCCATATTTTCAGACTGTGCCATCGATCCCCCCCCAGCCCCCCACAAATGTTATTGTTGTGGACACCATGGGGGGGGTGACCTCGCTTATTTCTTCATATTGAAAGTGGTGACCCTAGTGAGCATTGATAATTTGATCAACAAAGACTTGCATCTCTAGTAAGCCAAACACAACAATATGGTGAGGAATAACCATGAGAATCCGAAAAGGTTGATTGATGTGATTTAATTCTTGGGTCAACAGGAGTTGGTGACTTTACAGATGTTCCTTGCTGCTACGAGAGAGAGCAAAACAGTAATGTAAAGCTACTCGTATTTTAATCACGTAATTATATTTACTCATATTTTTATAAGGACTGTATTTCAGAAAATGGCGATCCTGTTGAAAACTGTTAAAAACACGATTTTTGTCAGCATCGTGTTCTAAGCATCAGCTTAGCACACTGTTGTTGTACTGAACTGTTGCTTTTGCACTTGTAGCCTTGCATTAATACGTCTTGCTCATTCTCCTTTGAACTCCTTCATTAGCGAAGTGCCTTCACCCACAGATCTGACTAGATGCCTTTTTCTATTGCATCAGTCTCCATAAACACTAAACACTGTCGTGTATGAAAATGCTCAGGCGGCATCTCTTTCCGAGATTCTACAGCCATCACATCTGGCCTCACGTTCTTGATCGCTTAGCTCATGCGATGCTAGTGCATAGACAAACAGTGGTTTAAACTGTTTGCCCCGTCTGCATCCTGTATGTATTCAATTACAGCCACATGATTTACTCTTTGCAGGATAAGGCTATTTCTGTGTACCTAATTAACTGGCCCATGAATGTAACAGACAATAGTGAACATTGCCATTAGACACAGTGGAAACAGTTTTAATACCATGAATGCCATTTCATTTTGTTTCCAAGGCTTGACTTCCTGAATCTGCATCTCTGACATTATAGCCTATGTAGGGTTAACAGTTTGGTTATTGCATCAGCTAATTTCCACATAAAACATACCAATCATTTAAATGTGCTTTATATTTTCTCTTTCAATTACAAAGCATTTTATATGAAAAAAGATTTGAATAGGACTTAAGGGAAGCGTAGTTCTATTCATCGTTCTCAGTAGGGCACAGTCAGTATGGAGGGACGAGGGAATATTTTCCTCTCGATGCTGGGTATGACAGCGTGTGGCAACAAAGCCGGAACCTGGTGTCACAATCTGGCAGCTCTGAGGCAGTAATGGAAACAAATAACCTGGAGCCTTCTTCTTCTGACAGCTAAGAGTGACAGGATTAGCCAGATAGTGCCGGCTTTGAAGCAGCTGGCGAGCTGAGCTGTGCCTGGATGTCCTACTCATTAAAAGGGGCCTTCATGCTGGATGGAAGCTGCTGCTCCACAAGTCAACGAGAGAACTTTCACCCCAACCCAATCAGCCCCGTGCTTCACATCTCACAGAATCGTGGGACACCCTGTCCATTTTGCCAAGAACACTGTGGTCCTAAGACAGAAATGATACAGCAACTGATCTAAGCATAACTTAGAATTATTTAATAAACCTTGTGATAATGGTTTTATTCATGTTCATTTGAGTGAGATGGTGATATCTTCAATTCATTTTGAAGAATTGTGACCATTTTTTAAAACTTTTTTAGTTGCATATTAAACTGATTCCATGAACAGGGGTCCTGTGTTTAAACCACCCACTGATTTCAATTAATTTAGCTAAATTTAAAAGACATATTTTCTGCTGCCCACCTCTTTGCATCTACGCCACATGCAACCATGAAAAATGGTTTCAGTGTTATTGGCATCATTTCTCTGAGATTATATTTTAAATGAGAAGGCCAACACTCATGCAAAGTTATGCCAAAACTTCTGCTCATTTTAATGGCAAATCTATCTATCTATCTATCTATCTATCTATCTATCTATCTAATCTTAGATGTCATTTTCTAATTTTGGGTAATCATATCCCCACCATTTCTGGAAACTTCTGACATATGTATGAAAAGCCTTCTATAACTTTCTGCGATTACTTATTTTATGACTTGTCTGTTTGTTTCTTGTACTTCCAACTATATTCATCACCCAGCACACAAATGTTTGTATCTGATTGAATAGATTTCAACAGTTTGACCAGCACTTATCATTAAAAGCCACTCCCTTCCCCCACAAACAGACAAATGGAGTGAACATGTGTCTGTTACAAAATTCCACTAATTTTTTTTATTTGCATGTACAAATCATTCACACGGCTAACTTGGGAATGCAACTTATTATTTCAAGTAATGATTAGACTACAGTGTCAACAATGCATGACTAGATATGGAGAGTTTAAATGGTTGCAATCAGAAAAGGAGCATGTGGTCCTGGTTTACATACACCAGGTAACGCAAACAGCTTGCTTCTCCAAAGAGTGAATCATATTCATGCATGCAGCACACAAGCAGGGGCAAGAGGTTCAAGTATTGTTGGCCAAGATAAGCCATCTAAGTAATCTTGAATGTGACAGTATTGTAGGTGCCAGACAGGGTGGTTACGGAAACAGCCTTCACAAGATGCTACACCGTCGAGAGTTTAACTAGAATGATGCAAAAAAAGCATCCCATCCGTTCTGTGGGTAAAGACACTTCGCTAATGAGACAGGTTGTCAGATGAGAATGACTTATTAATGTTAGGTCACAAGTGCAAAAATAACTATTCAGTACAGCAGGTGTCTCAAAAAGGCTTCTCTGACTGCATAGCTCCTCTACAAACGTGGTTTTGGAAGCCATCTGTCCTGATCCAAGCTAGGTATACCTAATAAAGTGGCCACTGAGTGTCATTTGTTGAGTTTGAACAATCACTGCTGCAGGAAGAAAAAAAATGAAAGCATTTAGTGATGCATGATATTTTTAAGCCACACCCAATTAATTCACAATTTGAGTAAATGAGTTCATTTCACAGTCTGCTGAACAGTCACATCTCCTAAGTGGAAACAAAACGTAAATTGTACAGCATCTGGAGGAATATGTAAACCATTATTCTTACAGATTTTCAGATTTTTATTAGTGCTACTACAGTCTCATGAGAAATGAGGATATAAGAATACAAATTCAACAGCAATTCTAGACACAATCACATTTTCTTCATCCTCCTCATCCAAAGCTTGTTGATTTGTACATACAGAGCTCACAGAAAGTCTTGGGATGCTTCCTTAATTCAGTAAAAAATATTGCATTTATTGTTTTGTTTTTTTTTTTGAACAAAAATCATTATTCAGTTTACACAAAATATATATAACATTGGAAAGAACCAGTACTTGTAAGTAAAACATTCATTTTAAGTAGTAATAAATGGACACAAATTATTATTCCAAATGAGCTCTTCTGAGTTAAAAAGTTCATTGACAAGCAATCTCATTGGGTGGTTTTTAATTACTTTAACACCTTTGCCTCAACATAAAACACCAAACATTTGTGTTTAGTATCTCTTTGGGAGCCAGTAACTACAACTGCAGTTAGCAGCAAAATGACAATAACAGAACTGAATGAGTAAGTAAAAAAAAAAATTATAACACTATAACAAAAGAAAATGTCTGTGCGGAAGATATATGTTGATATGTTAATCATTGCATTTTTTATGAAACCAATATATTTACACCATTTTCAGAAAGTTAAGCAAATGTCCCAAGACTTTCTGTGAGCTTTCCATGAATCGTAAATACAGTATAATGTATTGGCGAGATAGCTTTGCATATCGGAGCCCAAAAAGTGTGCTGAGCATGCTGGGAATATTGTAAATAACCCCTGTGTGTTATTGTGAATACTTATGTTGTATTTTCTGTTGTTGCATGGGTCTTTGCCCGTGTTATATGTGAACCCTGTTTGAAATGATCCATCAAGTGTGTGCCTTACCGTCCAGGATCCGACCTCCCTTTGTTTCCCTGATACGTGTCGTTTGGTGATTGTTAATGGTTGTGGTAGCCCTTTTTAGGGCTTTTTGTTGTTTTTTACGAGTCTTTTTTTTAAGAAAGCCTTCTCATTTCTCTCTGCTACCGTGATGCCTTGGTCTGCCAGACATTACAATAAGTATTAAATACAAATGGGTGACGCATGGAAACAGTTGCTCATTGATTTTTTACAGTGACTTTGGTTGAACTAATTTGTCAGAAAAACCAGTCTACTGTACTTCCACCAGGATTAACATAAATGCAAACTTGTAGAATATTATGTTGCCTTTCTTCATTCAAAAATTAACTGCAATTGTTGTTCACCTTCTTGTTAGATAGTGAAGGAATGCAGAGGTGACTGTCACTGTCAATACTATGGTGTTTGTGTCCTGTGATGGGTTGGTGCCCCATCCTACGTTGTTCCCTGCCTTGTGCCTGTAGTTTCAAGGATAGGGTCTTACACAACACACAAACATGGAACTTTATTAATAAATTATGAAAATTAAGAATACCGAGCGGCAAATATACAAACCCCAAGCTGCATACATGCACCAACATGCCAGACTTCAACTACTCAGTGCAGGGTAAAATTAAGATAACTAAAACAAATAAACTAATGGGCAATCTACATTATTGGATTTTGATTTATGGCTTGAGACTAACTAACCTATAATAATAATAATAATAACCCGTGAATAATGCCATAAATGACCATATTACCTGCCGGGACTGGGGAGACTGAGACCTCACCCTGGAGCCAGGCCTGGGGGGTTGTAAATGAGGCACGGCTGGGCGCACTGTTGGCTTGTTACTATTTTAAGGCAGCAAAATAACATTGCACTTTTGACCAACAAAAAGCACAGCTGCATATTATTAAACGGTATTTAAGCGGCGTGTTTTAGAAACGTGCTGGTGCACGGCGCTTGTTATTGATACAGATATGCACTCAAAGTGCGCTTCTGTTCTTTTGTTATTTTATATAAGTTTTATTATAGAGTACAGCTGGTCCTTTCATGTAATCATACTGCTCAATGGAATTTCATAGGAAAAAAAATACACACACACACACACATACATATAAAGTTTAGAATAAACTGTATCATTAAAAAAATTATTGAAGTTCATGATCAGTATTAAGCATACATACAGTAATAGTAAGGACATTTGGATTGCTGAAAATGCATTTCAGGGGCCGATTGCACAAAACAACTAAGTTTTCTATCATAGGAAACTTAAGGTTTAGTTTTTCCTTAGCTGAGGAATTCAAAGTTGTTACACAGAAACCCTTAAGGAAAAATCTGAAGGGATTTACTGCATTTAAAGACATTTTACGGCAGTAAAATTCTACAGTTTCCATGGCGACCATTTGTTTGCTTGCCCTCAGTCCTGCTTGTAATACCTGTTATCGGCTCCAGGGTTAATTTCGTTGACATAAATGTTGATGAGAATATAGCCTGATGAAGGTTTTTTGCATGATGATAATTTTAGCAAAAATGTGATTTAAATACGCAAACGACAAAATTAACCGTATCGTTCGTCTAACGAATAGAAATGAAATTTTAAAAGCCGAATTTTGTCCTCACTGCATCCGTATGTGATGAAAATGTGGACTGTTCCCCCTGCTGTATCATGTTCACTATGAGTAGGTCCTTTTTGTTTGACTAAGAACAACAAAGTGGAGCATATAGCAATACAGTATATATATAAGCTGAATGGTTGACGACAAGCTCTGGCACTAAGTTGGAAGATACGTGGCAGTACTGGGAAAAGAGAAATAGTGGAACAGATAAAATTATTGTTGTATCTTAGTTACATTAAAAGCATTTTTGCATGTGTCTGTCTTTCTGCATCAGAAAATGCGTTTCCACAGCCGATTGTACTTCTATCTAATATTCCCAGTGCCTAAGGTGAAACTTGCCAACAGTTATGAGTGGGGTTACGTTGCATCATTTTTTTAATTCTTTGAAACTAAAAGATCGATCTGTTAGCCAGACTTAATAATGAATTATAAACATGTCGCGGGGCACATAAAACATAAATTGACCGTTGGTCAGGTAAAATCGGTTCATCATCATTAATCGTATTCACTTGGTACTCCCAGTCACAAGATAATCGTCTCAGGATACATCAATTTTCTTCATTTATCATCATAAACTTAGCTGAGTCACCTGACAGTTTGCCAGAATATTTTTACCGAAAGTAATTTTCCATGGTCTCACCAAATTCCTCCCACACCTAAGTTACACTTCAACAACTGCTGAAGCCGCCTTCCACTTGACCTACTGGTATCTGTCAGGTGCATCAGGAATTCCACAAGGTAACTAAGCTCAGGAGGGGTCCTTATTCAGCCTGACAGCTCCCTTTACTGCTGGTGTCCACCATCAGATTTAGGGATTCCCACTGCAACAGGCACCACCAACCTTACGGCCACAGCTCCTCACAGGCATCTCAGCAATGGAAGCTCAGAACATCACCCCATCAGACTTAATGTCTCCAGCCTCCCTCTGGATGCAAAAGAAGTTCTGCAGTAGGTGCGAGTTGAAGATCTCCCAGACAGGGGCCACTGCTCTCACTATGCGTTTGGATCTACCAGGTCTATCCGCCACCTTTCCCCGCCATCTGATCCAATTCACCACCAGGTGGTGATCAGTTGCCAGCTTGGCTCCTCTCTTCACCCAAGTGTAAAAACAAGCCGTCACAGATCTGGTTAATATAGAAGTCCAATAACAGAGCAGCACTTCTGTTCAGACTGGGAAAGCCGTTCCTGTAGAACAATGGAGTCTCAAGTTAGGTTACTTTCCAGCACCCCGTCCAATGTCTTCAAGAAGGCCAGATACTCTGAGCTGGTGTTTGACTTTGAGTTGGGAGACAGACACTGACTGTTGTCTGTGCTTATGCACCAAAGGGAGGCGACTCTCTCGTTTATTAGAGTGAACTGCTAACTCCTGGTGGCAAACCGGGGGTTATAAGGAGGCCCACACCTGCCCAGCACATCTCACCAATGGCAACTCCAGAGCAGAATAGAGTCCAGCCCTCCTCCAGGACTTTGGATCCAGAGTCTGAGCCACGCGTTGAGGTGAGCCTGACTATATCATAGTGGTGTCTCTCCATCTCCCGCACCAACTCAGGCGTCATTCCCACTAAAGGCTTTACATTGAATGTTCCTAGAACCAGGTTTGGTAGCCAAAATCAATCCTCTGAGGCCCCTGCCTTCAACTGCCACCTAATCTACTTTGCACCCAACCTCAGCCACCCCCCCGCCGCAGTCAGTAGGTCCACAGGAGGGCAGAGCCATGCTATTCCTTCAGGCTATTGCTGGACAAACCCCATAGGTAGAGGCCCGGCTGTCAGCCACTCGCCCTCAATCTCCATCCCCCAGGCCTGGTTCAAGGGCAAAGTCTTAGTCTCCCCAATCCAGGTGAGGTCACATGATCCTTTGTAATAATCTTTATTGGGGTATTTATGAATTGCACTCTGGCTGCTAACTTAGGACCAATTTGCCTTGGGAGATCCTACCAGGGACAACTGCCCCCAGCAACATAGCTCCTAGGATGACAGAGGTGCACAATCCCCTCAACCCCAATAAGGTGGTGATTATTATTATTATCATTATTATTGTTGTTGTAACTTGTAGGATTAAGATTTTATTATTATATTTGCATGTTCTTGTAGCCTTTTTAGGAGACAAAGTGGATGTGGGTAACAGGTAGTAAAACAAAGTTCTGTTTGTTAAACACTAATTGAGTAAAAGCAGAAAGATGTATTCCTTAGTTAAATACACATAAACCTGCACTTCATATCTTTTTTAAGAATCTGATTTACATGTTTTAATCATGCAATATGAGAAAAACCTTACATGAACACGGTTTCTATATCACACCGAACAAAGCACTTTCTCATGAAAAAGCTGCATATTTTAATATAAAGACTATTGATTCTATATTGATGCTCACATGTCTCATTCAGAGTCGGCTTTATATATCTTGGTACACCCTTAGTTTTGTAGCACAATGATTGCAATAAATTTGTATCTACTGACTTGTTTCCTATTTCTTTAGCCCCAAGGAAGAGAGAAAAAAAATCCAATCTTCTGTTCTGTAGGAGCTGAGTAAAATGAAAACTTCCATGTTTTGTTTGGATGATTGTTTGCTTGTTCTCAAGGTAGAAGCCCCTCGCTGGGATAATGTTTGCCCTAAGTCTAAACTTGATGTTTACCTATAGATTTATGATTCTCATTCGCCTGTGCACGGACACAATTGTGTTGTGCACCTTGAATTACTAAGTGGATGCATTTTAGATCTATATTCTTTTACATAGTATAATTATGCAAAACACGTAAACTTTATATACTATAAGAACAATATTTTCACTATTGACATGCCACTGTATATATAACATTAAAAATGGATGCTTACACCTGATTGCTGTTAAATTTTATTACATTAATCTGATTTAGTCATTTGATGTTTTTTTAAACAATCTCTATTTCAATTAACATTTTGGTTTTATAGCTGGCCAAACCTCTGATTGATAGTCCTCCACCTGTTATGCTTCTCCCTTGGTGCTTGATATTCTGCCTAGAACCCTATCGCCACTATTATCATCAGAGGTTACCAGTAAGTATCCAATGGGTGACTGGCTAAAGGCTAAAGTGTTAAAACTGAATGCAAGAGCAAAACAACTGAATGAGGAAGGGAAAAAAGAGAAGCCAAGACCAACAGTTGGGCAGAATTTGTAGATAAAAGCAGTAGGACAATTGTAACTGGGACCTGAAAACTACAGGGCCTGCTGAGAACTTGAGTGTAAGAATAAGGCAACAAGACGGAGCTTAAGTCAAAATTCTGTAGCTGTTTAAATTGGGCCCAGGAACCTGCCAAAGCTGGAGAGTAGCAGCACAGCACTCAGCCAGATAGCTGGACTCATTGAAGCATATATGAAAATATGAACTGGCTTTCACTGGAGGCCAAATGGTGACTTTTTCTCACACTATCCATTTTTATCACAGTTGTAAGTCACCTTGTATCTATTTGTGTTATTGCAAATCATCCTTTATTTCAATCAAATCATAGCCTCTTAAACTATACATTTCTCAAGCTAGTAAACATGTTCAAACCAGATTAATTCTTTCCAAGCAGATTAATTAGTATATGTGTGTGTGTATGTGTCAGGATCTGTGCCTGTCTGGTTCATCCTGTTCCCTCCTCTGTCTTGTAGCCCCTTAGTCCCTAATGTGTTTCCCTGCTCTCTGGGATGCTGTGTAGCTCAGTGGGTTGAGTGTGTCTCAGAGGCTGATCTCCTCCGGTCACGAGTTTGAGGTCTCACCTGTTATCTGTTGGTTTGCTATACCGGTAATGGTTGATTTTGCTATGGTCCACACCTGTACCCTTATTAGCCTTGTTGCCTGTATGTATTCAAGTGCCTGTTCTTATTTTGTTCCTTGTTGGTTTGTTGTGGCCTTTTTCCCTGTGTGGCTATATTCCTGTGTTTCTATGCATTGGCTAGTTGTATTTTTGATAGCTATTCCCTGTTAGTTCTGTAGTTTTCCTGAGTTGCTCCTTGCCTTTATTTATCAGTTTGGTTTTGACCCCTCGTGGACCCTTCTGTTTTCTATTCCTCCATTTCTATTTGTTTGTTAAGTAAGACCTGGATTTGTTGGAGCCACTACATCAGGGCTATGCAAATCCTGGGCACTGCTTGCTTTCCTTTACCCATGAGTCAGGTGTAAAGCCTCTGTAGCCTGATGTTAAACTAACTACCTGACATAATTGAAACCAAGGCCTGGATTTGGAATCGAGGTCCAGATTTGAATACATATAATCCTTTTTTTGTGGTTTTGGCAGCAGATAGATAGATAGATAGATAGATAGATAATATACTTATGTGAATGTCTATGTTCCAACTGTATTTCTTGGCAGTGATCTTTAACATGTGGCCTGCTGAATGATAATTACAGTCAATAAAATGTTTAATTTTTTTATACTGCATCTTTCTCTACAGGTATGTTTACTTTTATTCACCATGAACTCTTCTTTGATAGAATATTTGTAACATAACTTATGACTTTTCATTACTAAGTGCTGTGTTGTATTCCAATAACACCAATTATTGTAAAGACGCTGAAAACTTGGCACCTTTGTAGAAAGTGAAAACCTGAGAACCTGAGAATCTGAGGCGAGTCACAGCATGTGAAAATTTGCTCAGAGTACGTCATGCTTTTTTGCGTTTTTTTTTTTTTTTAAACAAACATAATAGCTAAAACAGAAGTATAATATGCTAATTAATGGTTGTATGTCACTGTAATTATTTCAGCAAATTATTCATCTATGACCTAGATATGCGTAAAAGCATGTTTAAAGATGGGGTTAAGATGAACATGAAACACACGCAGCTGTTGTCAGGCGTGATGTAAAGCCAGTGTTAGCTCACCTCCCTTCGCCTCCTGGCGGACCGTGAAAGTAGAAGAACTGAAATCCATCATTTCATCCAGGAAAGAAAGGCTGCTCCTGCCACTGTTGAAGCAGGACAGGGACACGTGGGTGACAGTGCAGATGGTGCTCACAGCCTTGGGCATGGAGCGTCCAGCAAGAGCAGCGATGGGGGGGCACAACATGTGAGAACCTGGCAACAAGGGAATGCTACTCAAAACAAGCTAAAGATGGAATGCAAATCTGCAACTGTGTGTCCCTGTCAGAGATAAGTGTGGCTAAGACATTTCAGATTCCAGGCCTGAGAACGGAGAGAAGAAAGGCAGAAGGCGGGTTAAGTTCAGGATCAGACTGTGCTGCAGGGCCATGCCTGGAGAGGGATCTGGCAGCGGGGAGTCTGGCAAGCTGTGCACACAGCTGTGCCAACACAGGCGCTACACCTGCAAAAGAGGAGCAGTTGCATTGATATGGGAGCACATTAGGAACGACACATTATTTTAGTTTTATCAATTTCTTTACTTGCAGTGTATTCCAGTTCTTCTTCTTGGTTATATTTATTACATGCAAATGTAAATATTTATTTAAACACCCAAATTATAGTTTATGGTAAAGCTCATCATCGCAGCAGGGAGATGGTAAGGTGAGGAGCTCTATATACCCCTAAGCCCATAGCCGTAACTGCACCACATGCAGGCTTCATCACCTTACTGGTCCACAGTTCCACCAGTACTAAATAATCTAATGTTATCCATCCATCCATCCTGGTCATTGCTTCATTTGGCTCACCACCCTACCTATTCCAGAAGGGTACTTCACAGTATTACCTGTTAAGCCAGTGGGTTGTTTTATTTTCCATACAGTACAGAGTGTTGTCTACAGACACCTACAGTAGTGCGCAAATACACTATTAAGTATTGCTTATTAATAGGCCTAGTATTGATTAGAAGTGCTTTCTGTGGCACAGGAAAGTTTGAGTGATTAGAAGATTACCTTCTGAGGGGTATATAGGTTAAGTTGATAAGAATATCTTGCTATTCCACATTATACCACATTATACATTACAGAGTCTGTAATGTACAGCCTTCTGTGCTGTCTATCTCCTGCATACCATGCTGCAAGACTTTTCTATTCGTGCTCTTCCTGTGCCAATAAATCTCATTATCTATGGCAGATGCTGGCTAGGGAAAAACTTTTGCTCAACTTTCACCATTGAACACATCCTCTTTGCCTAACCTCCTACACACAAGGCAATTCAATGGATCTTTTTGTATTGTTTCATCAGATAAAAAGATCAGTCATTAAATAAGCTTGAACAATTACTTCCAAATGGCGCAATGGGTAAAAATGCTAGGGTGACTTGTTTGTCCTCAATAATAATAATAATAATAATAATAATAATAATAATAATAATGTCAGAATTCTAGATAGCCAGTCATGTGAACAAATGTAACTCAGATTTCCTCATGTGACATAAAATTCCTCCTGGACTAATGAATTCAGCCAGATCATTGTCACGGTTATTGTCAGGGTGTTTGCAAAATAAACAAAGTAGGGAGTGATCTTTTAATTTCAAATTGTCTAAAAATAGTGTGCATGCACTCTAAAGCGGTTCAAAACTAAGCCTCTTGGATGATATATTGGCCTTGGGAAAAGTAACAGGAAGTCAGAAAGAAGTCAACTGAAGACTGTATATAAATACATTTTCTACCCTCTATGATCAGAATGACAACAAAAATGGCTAGCGGATTTGAAGAATGGTTGGCTGAGAACGTCTAGCAGTACCAGCAATTATATCATTTCTCATTACAGGATTATGAAGCTTCTCAGATGGCTACAAACTAAAATAAAATATGTTTCTTCTGCAACACCATATAATTGTATATGTTATTGCATCATTTTAATCTAATTTTTAATTATTGTTTATTTTCATTTGAAAATTAGTTTAGTTTTAAGTGTCGTTTCATAAGTTTTTTTTAAAGATGTAAAGATGTTTAGTTGTAAATTTTACTTTAGGTTTTAGTAATTTTGTTTCTAGGCATAGAATGTTGTAGGACTTTGCTGGCTACTGCAAAATATCACGATGTGGTGCCGATGTTTTATTTCTATGGTTCATTGCACCAGAGCCCCAAAGGTAAAGGAATCATTACATTAGCTAAATAGTAAAATGGTAATGGGAAGTATTTGCCCTTTGTTTTTATTTGATCTCAGTTGGTTTCAGAACCAATATTTATAGTTGTTTAGTTGTAGTTTTTATAAAATTCTCATACCATATTTTATTTCACATGAAGCTACACCTGCAACACAGAGAGCAGACAAGAGGGCAGAAGCAGCGTGGCTGGCTAAAATGTTGGGGGCATTTATTCTTATGCAAATACAATATTGGGGTCAAAGTTTATCATATGAAAGTCAAACTTACTGAGGTCATGTCGATATATTGTGTGATAAGTCGATAATGTAATTATCGTGACAAACCTAGTCAAAACTACCATTACAGCACACTTTGTCAACTGCATTAAGCAAATAATCCTTCCTTCCTTCCATCCATCCATCCATCCAGCATTTTTTAACCAATATGCTGGAAATACTTTAAGTATGCATTATGCTGTATTAAATTGCAATTTGATTGACTCAAATTGTTTTTTTAAAGTTAGTTTATATATAAAAAAGACCACCTACCTATGTCCCCAAGGGTCAGCTAAAAATTAATATTTGTAAGGAAAATCCATACTTGCCATGTGGGATAGAATTAGCATAACTTTGCATCATGAGCTTTTTCCTGCTTGAGGGTGTGACATTTAATTACATCTGTAATTGGGCGAATATTTAAGTATGAAGTAACTTGCTTTCAATCATAGGGGATTCATTGTTAGGCAAAGGTAGAGGCACAGACTGTAGGTTTTTATTGTACTCATGTGTTGGGTCTCTTCAGTCGTCAACCAAAATATGCCCCTGAGGTGCTGCCCCTAATTTAACATCTGTCTATCTTTTATAAATGTATCTAGTATGTGGGAACGTCTAGAGTCAAGGGCACAAGCAAAGGGACAGTCTGAATGGGATGCTGGCATGCCACAGGACAGCCACACACTATGGGCAAGTCAGAGACAGCAATCCATGCAACCTTGTGTTTTTGCAGGCTCAGTTCTGTGATGTTAAAAAGCTCTTCAAGAAGTAGATATGAATTAGAAAACAGTAAGTGTAGTTGCACAAGATTTGGCTGCTCTCTGTTCTTAAACTTTTATGCAACAAGCTATAATTGATCAATTGATTAATTATCACTGTTTTATTGTTTTTATTATTGCTGAGATAGCTTTGAGTAGTACTTCCAACAATTGTAAAGGTTTCAACAAAATGCAGGAGTATTTTGAATATTTAAAAAAACTATTCTATTTGCTACCATTAACTATGGAAAAATTGCACAACTGACCATAAGACATATAATAGCAATGTAACAGAAAAAAAGAATAATAAATAAGCAAGTGAGCGCCCCCGAAATGAACATTAAATAAATGAAAATTACAATACACAAATGATATGACAGGAGGAAAATGCAGGTGGCGTGAAGAGCTCCATTTTAATAAACATATAGCTTCATAATGCATATCCTTTAGGGGAAAACCAGCCACAGGAAACTCATTCTTTCAGAAGCATGGCTTGTGTATTTCTTTCTATTGTGCAACATTAGTTTACTCATGAATATTTAATGCATGATGGGGCAGTTAGTTTAGTGTGGCTGGGAACAATTTAATATTGCCAATAGCTTTTACTGCCTTGGGAATTACCAGCGAAATATTTAGGCTTTTAGTAAGACTGCAAGGGAGAAAAAGGAAAAAAAATAGTTCTTGAGTTTTATGGCCTGAATTTTAGGTCATAGAACCAAAAAAATGGTCTGAGAGAAATATGTTAATTGCTTCAAAACTGTTGAAGTGATTAATGTCACTTTAAACAAAAAAGGGGGGGAGACATGATGAGTAAAGTATTATACTTTTCTATTTCTCATTTTCTAATTTTTTTTACATCACCTTTATAATGAAAACATATCTGTCTGTATATAGAAGCCATTGGATTAATTACAAAATTTTTAATTACATGTAACAAACAATGAATGATATGCTTATCGCAATGTGCAAAGAAACATTCATTTACAATATTTTACAATAGCTAAAAATAGTTCCACTTCCTACTATTGCTTACTATGGATGATATGAATAAAGTAAAGTCATATATATGGCTTAAGACACTAGAAACGACTTATCTAGAGTAACATCAAAGAGTTCAAACACTGCTTCTGTGCTACATGTGTGGAGTTTGTTCTTTGCATACTGCTTGGGTTTCTTCTTGCAGTCAAAATCCATGCAATTAGGCTTTTTGACACATTCAATCCCCACGCATAGATTGAAGAACAAGAATGGATCCAGCAACCCTGGATGAGTGTGGCCATACTGCTACCCACTGCATCACTGTTCCCCAGTGAAAACCATCTTAGACATAACAGAGTTTCTATAGCATGAATTCTGTTGCCTTTAGATTGTCATGCAAGTGCATATAAGCTGTGAAAGGTAGCTACTGTAAAGAACACTGACAGTGACTTTGTGAAGATGTGCGTGCTTAAACCTGTAAAATGTGTTCTCCGTCAAGCGTGTGCACTGACATAACAGAACTGTGGCTGCACAGGATTGTAATTCATCAGTGCTTGGTGAATAACTGTGTTGTGGTTAACTGCATAAACTGCAGGCAGCTATCCAGGGGCAAACAAGCAATATTGCCAATGGTGATTAGCCGAATGGCCACCAATGAAATAAGCATTATCCATTCATCATCTACTGAAGGTGGGGGAGAAAAGCTCTCACAAGAACGGTCGATGGGGAAAATTCTCAAACTTCCCAATGGCCAGTCTGCATCTGCAGCTATCCAACTTGTACTGAGATTGGGCATTAGATAAGGAGCAATAGATTTTTTTAAATGTTCAGTAGGATGTTGTTTAATTGCACATTGGTGACCCAACTCCAGCCTATGAGATGGACTATCTCCCCACTGGTTCAATGAACATACTGCTCAGCAGTGTAAGATCAACTTCACAGCTGCCATGCTCCTCTTTGAACAAGGTGTAGTCGATGTCTGTCCAGGATTTCTGTCAGTCCACCAGCTTGCCATGAAACAGCAGTAGCCTGGGGAACTGTCAAAGAAACATGCATGATGTTCACAACCGCAGTGAACCAGGAAGATGGGTGTAAGCATGGTGAAGACAAAGATGCAACTACATGCTGCACAATGCTCACAGGGCGCTATGCTGCTATTAAATTTATCCAATGCTATACAAGGTGACCAACTGCGCCACCTGGAGAGTTTAACAAGATACAGTGCTTAGAACCCCAGGAACCAAAAGCTACCCGATTAGCAACCAAGTCTTTTTACTGGGTGATGAGCAATCAATTGAAAAGGATATTAAAATAGACAACAACAACATCAACCAGTCAAAATAAGCAGGCACTAGCTGTAACAACCAGGCACAATCTTCCTTAACCTGAAGTTCAGTTCTCTTAAGCCTGTTACGATGGTTTTGGACTTTTTGGAGACTACCCTGTCAACCGCTTCCCTTCATAAGTGAAACAGCAGCAACCCAAGCAGAGTCATTCAATTTACTTGGGAGCACCACCTCACAAAACCTTAAATGGGAGTCTTCATCGGCATAATGGCCCAACAGAGGATGTTCCTCCTCAAACATTTGAAGAGATTCAAGCTCCCACGAACACCCCTGGTGCAGTTTTACACCGCTATCATACAGTCTGTCCTCACATCTTCACTGAGTGCTTCTTTTGCATCATGCACTGCAAAGGAAAAGGCAAAATTCCAGTGCAAGAGAGATGACAAGATGCCAACCCAATCTTTTTTCCACTGTCTTCAGGGATGAGATATTGGACTGTTAAAACAAGAACTTCTAGGCACAGGCAGAGTTTCTTTCCTCAGGCAGCGCCCCTCTCAGTAACAGAATGCATGGATTTCCCATGCAATAACATATATGCTGTAACTGGAAGCTGTTACTGTGTATATTGTTAGTCTTGCTACATACTGCACAACCACAACAGCACCACACAACCTTTAACATTCATTGTCTTGCTCTTGAGCAATGTCAAGTTAAATTCCCTGTAACTGTGACTATAGTTGACCAATAAAACTGATTCAAGCTTCAGCATCCTTGGCATACTATGTTGACAGTCCAGACAAATCCGTACACTCAGCAGCTTCAGCCTCTGTAGAGTGCCAGCAAGCTCATTGAACTGGACCCCAAGAACACTCCAGGTAGTATCAATAGGAACCGCACAGCTTACTTTGCATCCCTCTTAGCACATGACGAAGCATGAGGAAGAAACTCACGATCTGTCCAGGTGCCCAACCTGCCACCCTGTGCATGAAATTGTGAGCATCGGAAACTTCACAGATCTCCCTACTGTGAACTCAATCAGCAAAGATGGACTTGGCCCCCAAGTTGGATGCTTTGCACACACAATTCATTTAGCATGACAGAAAGCAACAGGAGTCAACCACGTGTCCAGGTTACAAGGCAGAATTATAAAAGTTGTGTCTTTTTTCCACCGGTGACCAACAGCTACACATAAATGGGAGTGAAGGCAGGTGATGCTTAATTTACCAAAACACACCCTGATTCATGATGTCCCTACTCGCTAGAACTAGAATGATGTGGTGGAGAGATACCTTGAGCAGCAAGCTGCTGTTTATTCAGCCCTGACAGAAAAGGCATTCAAGAAGTATAAAGACATAATCACATTGTCTGACCAAGATTTGAGAGTGGCAGAAGAGGTAATTGTAGTCCGCAAAAACCTGAAAACTGTCACAACACTGATGACTACTGAAACTGCATCATCACGTTCAATGATCCTGACTCTTAAAACAAAAGTTCTCAAATGCATGGAAACAAATGAGGAAGGCAGTCCGACTGTGAGAGAAGTGAAGGCTGCCGCCAGTAGGAATCTGATGGACAAAGACCTGGACCCTCTTCTCCAGGACTTCCTTCACAAATGCACAGCACTTGATCTGAAGTCCACAGCCCTTCCACATGTGGATAATGCCTGTAATAAGAGATTCTTCAGCAGTCTCACAACACAGCTTGTGGCCATCAAAAAACAAGTGTTAATTTATATTGTCATTATTGTACATTATGGTTACTTTCTTGCATAAAACACAGTCATTGCTTAATTTGAACTGCTTTATGCAATACTAATTTAAAATAGCATTATTTTGTCATTTAATTCTGCAGAGGGAGGGAGCAGAGGCAACAGGTGCCAGGTCATCCTCAGGGAGACCCGCCGGAGAGTCTTCTCCTACGAAGAAGTTAGCAACAGCCAAACTGTCTGCTGAGCTCTTGATGACCAAGGAGAGATTCAGTGGCTAGGATGGATAGATAGATAGATAGATAGATAGATAGATAGATAGATAGATAGATAGATAGATAGATAGATAGATAGATTGATTTAAATGAACAAAAATGAAGAAGAACTGCATGGTTGCGCATTTGCATGCGCGTTTGACTCCTTTGCCTTCTTCAGCCGGTCCCTGAGGGCTCCCTTTTGGCACTTTGGTTCTACCCAGTCTCTCTTCATTAAGGAAGTCTTTCACGTCACTGGTAATCCAGGGCTTGTTATTAAGGAAGCATCGTACTGATTTTGAGTGTCCAATAGTTTGTCACTATTGACGAGTTTTTACAAGTTAAATTCAAAAAGGAAAAATTTTCATATTTTGCATGTATTTTTTTCCCTCTGTTGTACTAAACCGTGACTTCAACATTGAGGAACATTACGAACCGTGATTTTGCATACCATTACACCCATAGCACAAATACTTGTATTGCAAAAAATAGTGCAAGCTCATTAAAATGGCCTATCTCACAGTTGCATTTTGAATCAGAATGTGGCTTAATGTAGGCAGCTCATAAACATTTTTTTCCCTTCAGTTGCACACTTTTGTCGTGTTGGAAAAAAGTTATAATGTGCTAAACCCGAAGGCTTCTGGCGATTTTCACTTGCCAGTAAGAATGACTAAAATCAACTTTATAATGTGAAGCAGTAGGTTTTGCTGTTTATGTAAACTTTCCAAACTTTTCATTGGTAGCCTCTCACAACCTTGACCTTGAGAAAAGGGAGGCTTGATCTGATCCAGGCAGCCACGACAGAGTGACTAAGCCAAAACTAGAGGCAATGCTGTCTATGGGAATGGAGAATTAAAATACTTTTGGCTTTTAGATGGGTTACAGTACCATCACAATTACTCTTGCCAATGTACTGGAATGTCTCCTCAATTATATCTTTCTACAACATGTCAGACAATAAGGTCGTCATTTCCTTATACATTGCTGGAGGCAAAGGACTGAACCTCTCCTAATAGACTGAGTATCCCCAGTAGGGATCCTATGCTGAACAGCATCAATCCTTCCTAAATCACTCCAAGCAAACATGTGGGCCTACTTCTCCAGAAGGGCCTACAGCTGACCTCCCTAATAGGGTAACAAATCTCTGATGACCCAGGGAGAAGAAGTCAACCGATGGAACCAGCCCTTCCTGCATTGCTGCCACAGTCCTCACCCCCTCATTAGAACCATATTCTGTGATATAGCCACGATTAATCCACAATAACTAGGCCCCTCAGCCCTATTCTTACATAACAAGTTCACTCATAGCAGGTTCCCCTGCATTGTGACAGCCAGCCAGCACATATACCCTAGAAAAGGGGCCCATTCAGATACATATCTGGTTCAAACTGCAACCTTCAACTTCAAAAACTAATGTGGTATAGCCGACACAAGTCCAAACATCTATTCCATTTGCAGCCTTCAATACCAAAAAGGGTGGGTCATTCTACACACTCATTGTCTGCAAGAAGTATTTACCAAAAGACTCAGTTGCACCAAGGTCATGTAATCAGAGGACACTTTCACACCACGGGAACTTTTTTTTTTTCAGGAACCTGAACCTTTTTCTAAAACTAGGAGCACTGTCATTTTCACACTGCAGGCCTGACTGTAGTTACGCGGAGGCAGTTCTGAAACCCTGTTTTAGTCCCTACTCCAGCCTTGGTACTTTTTCTTCAAACATAAAGTACCGGAGAGGGGTTTGCTGCAATAACTTGCTGATTGGTTGACCATGAACACTAGTGCTAACTTACAAGTCATGTGGAAGTGCTGGCAGAAGGGAGTAAAGTAGCAGAACAAAACCCGAGAAGATGGAATTGTTTTTGTACCTCAGTAACATCAACACCACAACAAGAGAATAACAACAGCACTTGCCTGCCTTCACTAAAACTATATTTCCAGCATAAAATGGAGCCAATGTCAGGTTACATGAGCTAAATGGAATAAACATCAAACAATAAATGCAACCTATCATACAAGCATAAGAACCACTTCTTACACCACTAAACTACTGAAACATACCACTAAGGATCTTTCTAAAATCCCCTAAAACTACTGGAACCTGTGTGAAACTATTACTTCTAAGAACCAGAATAGATTTAACATTTTTCTCTCACACCTGGGACCCAGTACCTAATAGCCCCCTTAAGGCAACATCACTTACTATAACTTCCACCATAGGACACTTTCCAACAAAAGAGGAAATTGCTCCTGCGCCATTAGTAATCCCCACAACTCAAGCTTCAGCGGTGCCCCTGACCACCACCACAATTTTGAGCCATATGACTCATGTTTGCAAAGATGACAGATTGGCCTACATCCAGGACCACATATGTATCATGCCTACTGAGACTTCCTCCTGTCAGTCAGCTGAAAGCCATTTGAAGCAAGGGCATTAGACAAAGTACGTTCCCATACTGCTGGGGAACCAAGAGTAGGACCTTAAGTCTTGACACCCCCAAACACGTCACCATGGTACTCCACCTACTGATATTCACTTTCCAGCTGTAGGCCACTGTCACTCAACACCAACAGATCCCATAGCAATGTTGATAACAGAGGATAGGGATCCTATAAGATTCTCAAAATTGTTTAAAAAAAAAAAACAAAAAACATCAATCTAGAGAGGAGAGATGAAGTTTTATCTAGCGAGAGCCACCAACAATGGTTACACAGCATCACAAGAGCGGGTGACACTGTGAACTGTGACAGCACCAGTTTGTCAATGGTGAGAATAACACTAAAATTACTACAGTTGACATTTCTATGTCAGTTAGTTAAGGGTGCACCCCCCCTGCGATCTGGAATAATCTTGTGATACTTGTAATATTTTTTGGTTCCCTTGATCCCCTAAGTGAGCGAATCATGCATACGAGTGGAACGAAGAAAGACCAGACATGACCGGGGTTTTTAATGCCTAGAACGTAAAGATCATACTTGTAGTCTTTCATGTTAGGTAAACAGCAACTATGTATGGCGGACAACGTTAACAGTGAACACAGCAGTCTGAAAGTGTTGCGGGTATCCAGAGAGGAACACCAAATGAAAGCCGTACATCCAAGGATAAAATGAATAGACCAGCAATTTACCTTTTAAACATTCATTTATGTGCGATCAAACCAAATTTGTTGTAATGTTAACATTACAGTACAGAGCAATGTAATAGCTTAAAGTTACTGTTACACATTGCATAGTGATAAGCTATATAAGCTAGCGATAAACTATATTTAATAACAAATGATGAATATTAGCATGCGATATACTGTATACGTGTACTTATCTGTGAATACACCAAAGTAGGCCTTTTGTCAACCACATTTTATCCTCTGCAGTTCTTGTATCCAGCCATAAATAAAGAAATAATCCTCCAGACTTTCAGCCGCTTTCATTTGCTTCCGTGTTATCCACGATATTTGAAAAGCCAAAAAATGAACAATATCCTCATAATTAATTGCAGGCGGGTGACAACCATTCTTCTCTCAGTGTGTTTGGGTTATTTCCAGTGATATTTGTTATCATTTTATGTTGTTTGCTTGCATCTGGTGGTATCGATTTATGTAAATTCATTTACTTTGGAACACTTATTATTACACGAATACCATTGTTAATTTATTATTAATTTTATTTTATGCATTTCCTTAATATTTCAATATTCTGTGTTTCAGGGCATTTTATTTGTGTAATTGCTAATGCAGATATGAATCATGAAAGCAGGGGATAATGTACAAGCAGTGCCTCTTCGTAAAAATATTTTTTGTAAAATATGACATCACAGCTTCAGTCAAGAGCCAGGAATTCAATACCTTATACCTGTGGATCTTTAACGTATGTACTATAAAAGCAGTAACAAGGTCGCAACATTGTATCTTACATAAAATGTTTACATACAGTATACATTCATATAGGTTTTCATGCATTAAAATGCATTATGGTATCACAATGCTGCACTGACCAGTGTAATAAATTGTGCACTGTAATTCCATACAGCAACGATGACATCTTATTTGCTTGTTTTCTGTATTGCACTTTTTTGATGTTTATCGGTGACTTGTATAAGGGTGGCATGACGGGTGAGTTGGGGTTCAAATCCTACTTATAATCTGTCTCAGTAAATTCTCCTCGTTGTATATGTTACTTCCTGCCAGCTAAGGACATGCAGTTAGACTGATTGATGTCTCTAAATTACACAAACAGTGTATGTATGTCTATGTGCCCTACAATGGAATGGCTTCCCATCCACAGTATGCCCTAGCATTGGCCCGAGATGTTCTAAAAGCAAGAAAGAAATATCTTCTGCACTTAGGAAGATTAATACTATGTTCATGAATGACCTTGTCATACTACAAGGAAATGGGTTTTGTGAGCAAGGTCTTATCTGACAGATGGCCATACAATGCCTGTGTTCTTCATTCCTCCATTTACTTGGTGAATCGATAACATTTCCTTTAATGTAGTGCCATTCCAATGACCTGCCACAGAGTGTCTGTGTGTGACTATAGGTCAAAGGTTTAGTTTTACTAGTTTAGTTTATGCTATTAGATTAATAAATGTTCCCTATAGAATAAGATTCAGTAAGCCAAATTAAATTCAATCTGATATAATCTGAAAGAGAGAGAAGTAAATCCAGGTAATTCTCATCCAAACAAGTTTTTTTTTTCTCTATTTCTTTCTTTATTTTGCAAGACAATATGACACAAACAACCCCCAAGGAATCACATCTTTGTTTGTTTTTTTTAGTTTAGATTCTGGTTTTAGTCATGCTGTCATACCTGGACAAAATCAAATGTAAAACATTAAATGACCTTGTTAAGGCAATGCTGCATAAGTCATATTCATTCAGCAGACACTTTTGCCCAAAGCATCAACACGTGAAAACAGCAGGATGTCAGAGGGCATGGAGGTCCTGCATCTCGGACCCCTGGAGCTGCTGGGGTTAAGGCCCATGCTCAGGTGTTCAGTGTTACTGTCCTTTGACTATGGAGTAAAAACCTATAATATAACACTCAAAGGCACAAATCCCTAATTCCTTAAATTGTGATGCAAAGCATAAATTAAACATGCAAAAACTGAATTTGAAACTTGATGATGGGCTTTCATGATGGCAGTTAGCTTTGTGTAACTTATGTTTTTCATTAGTCCATTTAAACCATGTCCATAATATGAACAAAATGATAGCACGTGTTATAGTAGTGGTCTAATTTATTATACAGCCTAAAGTCAAAAATCCAAGACGTAAACAAAACATGACCTCCAAAATTCCAAAGGACAAACTAAAATTTATGTCACACCTGAGAGCTTCTATTTGGAGTCCTGACAGACAGATAATCCGCTGGTTTAAACTTGGCAAATATTGATCTGTGTGGTCCTCTGTGGCTTGTCTCAAGACCTGGAGTTTTGGGGAATGGATTACTATAGAGGGCATAAAAGGAAGCAAAAACTTGAATGTAGAAAGAGATAACATCAGGCAAGATTGGCTTCTAGGTCTTTGTTTAGGGGGGAAAGACTTTTGTTGGAGCCTCTCACCTTGTGAAAGGTTGAGGAAGCCAAAGTGTTTTTATTATGCAAACCTTCAAAATGAAGGCCAGGTGCTTTCTCCTATTCTGGCGTTTCAGAGCAGGCAATTGTCAAATGGAGCTAACGACAGCTCACAGGTAAGGGTTAGGCTGAGAATGCCAAGTCATGGCCAAAAGCAAGTGAAAATCACCTGTGAATAATTTAATACATATTGATATTCATTTCAGCTATACAACTACATCTAAACAAATTAAGTTCTTGTGCAAAAATGCCTATATTTGATTGGTAGCAATGATATGGTTGAGCTAACACAGAGGTAGTATTAATACCTTTGGGGCCAGGTAAGTAAAGTGTGGGATGAGAATTATTTCATCATTATGTTTATACACTCATTTGGGGATAGTTTTTGTACAAAAGCTGCGTATAATTTCATCACTTAATGTAGTGTAGAAGTTTCTGCCTGGGGGTAGCTCAGGGAAAGACTTACGTCCTGCCATCCCATGTTAAGGACGGTGAGGTTTTATAAGCTAAAACCTCTTAGTCTGCCTCCTATCTCAAATTACCAATATAACATTTTAGGGTTATCATCACTGTTGCAAGCTGAAGCCTTACTGCCATCACGAATTGTTAATAATAAATAATAAAAAATGCTGTGAAAAAAAAAAAAAATTCTGCAAATCGTGAATCTAATGTCTAGAAAATGGAATTCACAATTCAATAAACTAAGGTAACAAGGAAAATACAAGGACCTTTTCCCCCTAGAAGGAACATAAATAAAATAAGATAAAAAAAATGAAAAGTGTTATGGTTGCCCACTATATTATTTTCAGGCACATACCCTGTGGAAAAATCCTGGGTGTCTCAGTGAACAGATGGATTTTGGAGAGCATGAGAGATTAATTCAAAATTCCCTTTTCAAAGGCAGGTGGGAATAAAGAGGAAACAGGACAACAAAAGCCTTCTCACTAAACTAACATAATATTGCCAGTATAGTAAAGAAGAAGGAGAAACACTAAAACTGCATGCCTTACAGTGCAGGGGATCAGGGCAACTTACTGAATCGGTTTCAGTTCAGTGCGACTGTAGAAACCAAAACAAAACACCCCCAATTGTTGGGACACGTAAAAATGAGGCTAAGCTCTCCTGGGACACAACCTGCCCCCATTCAGTCATTCTCAATTTGCTCATTTAGCGTTGTTTGTAATGATTAAAACTCACAAGGCTTACTCATTTATTATATTTTAATTTAGTTAATACTTGTATTGGTCTGTCTGCCTGTCTGTCTGTCAAGATCTTATTTTACTGGATAAAGCCAAGCTTACTGATTTGCTTAACATACTAAATAGCACCATGACCATATTAACCTTAATGTCTTTAACGTCTATGCTATCTGCAATATAAAATATATATTATCAATAATGCATTACATTTTCCTGTTATCTGATATAGGTATGTTTGCCACATACACTTAAAGGAACATATAATATTTTTCAGAAGTTTCTGAAACTAGTGTGACAATACACTATTTGTGTAATGTTGAATCCATTGACCCTGTCAGAAGCTATTCAGGTTTCTATTCATTATCTGGTCATGATGAATGGCATTGTCACAGATGATGTCTTATTCATTAGATCCTTCTATTTCAATTTTTAACCCACTACTGTCAATAAAATAAATAATAAAAGTATAATAATTAAATTCTGAAATGTGGTAAAAGCAAAGATTAATTTAAATACAGTACCCCC
>JAODJU010000035.1:23220974-23239933 GCA_026776725.1 Gnathonemus echidnorhynchus | reverse complement strand
GGAGCGGGCGGAGCCAACAGCCTCGTGAGCGAGGAGCGGAAATTCTCACCGCTCCGCTCCGCTCACATGCTCTGTTCCTAATTACTCTGTCATCTTTATGCCTTTAAATAAGAACTTGGCATGATGATAGATGAGTACAGATACACAGTCCACAAAATGGGGAACACGGCCATAAATAAGAATCAACCAAAGTTATAGTTTCTGCTATTGTAAGGAGCATAAACTACAGTTTATACAGATTTAGAATTTAGTTCTTGATAATTAGCTTCGGTGTCAAACGATGAAGCTATGAAGATAAATGCTGGATTGTGTGTAATCTCACAGTCAGCACTCATATAAGCCTGTACATTCACGCTCACATCTACAATAAGGGCTTGGCTCTGGGCTTTCTCCACATTGAACTGGAGAGGAAGTATACACACAAACACAAACTATACCCTTACAGGACCAGCACAGTTATAGACATAAGCAACTGGAGGAATGTTAAAAGGTTAATTAAGTACAAATAGCATTTATCTAGTATGGTATACTTGTTTGTTTTTGAAATGTCAAGGTGTCACACGTCAAGCAAAGAGAACTTCATCAGAAATGAAAATGAAAACCCAAATATAAAGAAAGAACAAAAAACGGCCATGTCCTTAATTCCAACCTCTCTTTCTATCCATGTTTTGCATGTTTTAGATGGGGGGTGCCCCCAAACTTCTCATGGAGTACGTGTGTGTGCCCTGCGATGGGCTGGCATTCTCTTTAAGGTGCTGCCTGTTTGTGCCCTGATTTTTCTGAGCCAGGCTCTATGCTCACCCTTGTCTTGTATGAAATAACAGTCATGGCAGATGGATGGTTCCAGAAAGGTTGAAACCCGTAAAGCGTGCTGGGTGGGTGAGGGTGGCGATTAGCTATGTCTGCATCAGTGGCGTTTGGTGGTCAAACAGGGGAAGCAAATTTTAGGCCTACATCATAAAACTTGTCAGCTAGCTGGCTGGCTAGTCCCTCCCACGATTTAGTTTGGAGAAAAGGAATGGGCTATACGAAGCTACCGATGAACAAACTTTACTAACAAAACAAGACACAAACTCAGGAATCCTATAATTCTGTTTTTATTTACAGTAAGATATCTGCAAAAAAAAATTTTTTAATTCTTCACTTGCCAAAAATTCCCATTGGGATTGAATTTGAAATGCTCTGATGCTGAATTATAATTTCAAAACTGCACTTCGATGCGTTTTATTGGATTGCGTGGCCATGGGAATGTGATGCATCCAAACAAAAATCATGCTAGACAACCTGCAAGAAATTATCGCTGACTCTGTACAAACTAGTCATTAAGTTGAACACATTCTAGCACACTCTTTGTAATAGCAATGTAAATACAACAGTATACATTTGACAAAATTTTTCATGACAATTTATAGTCATTTTTGAGACATTGGTTTCCATGACATTCCCTTGTAGCCTTAGATGCGTCACCACTGGTCTGCACTCCCCAGAAGATGGCCCCCAAGGTGGCTGCCTAAGTCGCCTATACAGTTATCCAGCCGGCAGACACAAGACGCCATGGTAACACATAAGAGCTCTGGAAGTGAAAGCAATAAGAAAGGCTCTGCATTCTGCAGTTTCCACTAACAATAAGTGCCCCCTTTCTATCTCTGCTGTTTATACTTTGAAGTGTAGAACAGTTGTGCTGGTACAGTCATTAACCTAGTAAGCATATTACCCTGCCTGGTTCCTTCTGGGTTTTCTTCATAATTTAAAGCCCGAGTGCTGATCAATGCGGTAATGGCTGGCTGTATCTCATCAAGACATATCCCTGAAAATGTATGTTTTTTGGATGTATATCTACTTTAGGACCATGGCAAATAGTATCTGTCTCATGCTTTTCCTAGAAACAGCTGAAATTGCTGCTGGCAGTATTTTTAAGATACATGTGGAAATACTTATGTATTATTTTTTTGTATAATGTTTTCTTTAGCTAATTTTGCATTAAACATGTCAAGACTCAATTGTAACCTCTGAAGGATATACACCTCAATTAAAGTTTCAATTAAACATTTCCAAAACACTATCTTGCAGTTTTTCAGCTGACACTTTAAATGAGAAACGTAGGTAGACTAAGGTAACTTACAAGAGAATGTTTTCTTATTGCTGTCAAAAAGGGTGATTATCCCTGAGTAATACTGAGTATATTACAGATTTGTCAGGGAATATAACTTCACGTTTACACTTACAAACAGTTTATCTCTCCTTGTAAGTTTAATTCTTGAAAAGTTGAATTATAAAGAAATGTCAGAATAGAGCCGATAATGCTGGAATTAAAGGGTAATATCTTATAAGTCTCACCATGACTTTGCCTATAAATGGCATATAGAACGTGAATGTAAAATTATAGAATACTTGTATCAACTGAAAACATATTAGTTAACTGGTAAACAGGTTTCGACTTGGTTATAAAAATGGATGAACAAAAATAGAGAGAAATAGAAAGAAAGAAAAGCACCATAGCATGGTTATTTGCTCTGATCACTACTTTTCTAATTTTCTTCATCAAATGTCACACCTTTCTACATTTTTACTAGCATAAAAAAGCTGTCCCAGGCTTTTGTGAAAGCACAGGGGTAAGACCACCCAAATAGTCAAGGTTAAATATGGAATCACTGA
This sequence comes from Gnathonemus echidnorhynchus, assembly GCA_026776725.1. Taxonomy (NCBI): domain Eukaryota; kingdom Metazoa; phylum Chordata; class Actinopteri; order Osteoglossiformes; family Mormyridae; genus Gnathonemus; species Gnathonemus echidnorhynchus. Next base: position 23,237,278 of record JAODJU010000035.1, on the reverse strand, counting down.
CAGATGTGACTTCCTGCCCCTTGCCATTCTGAAACAGGCCACATGCTCCACCTGCTAGGTAGAGAACTACACCTGCGGAGGTCTCTGTGCCTCAGACTCCAGCAGTGATGCCGAATCGGGCCTGGCCAGGGCACATCAGCTCGACACGACTCACCCACCTGTAAAAAATGGTGGATTTTATAGCCCAAATCAAAACAAGGTCAGGATATGTTGTGTCAGTATATGAATATTATCATAAGCAAAATATAATTGTGCATATTTGAACATTTGGGAAAAAATGGAAGAAGACCAGGAGTCACACACTATGAGAACTGCTGGGAATTGGCTGGGAACGTCTTTCCCTTTCCTGTGTGTGTGTGTGTGTGTGTGTGTGTGTGTGTGTGAGTTACCTGAATCATATAGGCACATATTCGTTCAACACAATTCTGCACATGCTTATCATACGTCTCGTCACTTTTGACAACACACGGCTGTGCCGATGCTGGAAAGAGCTAAGCTAATCCAGCTAAGGTTAATCGGCCCTCTGCACCTGCTCCCTTATATGCGGTGGCCTGCCTTTCTCGCACACGCTCTGATAGCTATGAAACAAGGTGAAGATGCTGTAGATGTTTGAATTTTGGAAGTTTGTAAATAACAGGTTCCACTGCAATTTAACACTTTGAACTGTGCAGTAACAATTCAGTACCTAGGAATGTGCTATTCTTTATCTTTGGTTTTTCGTCCCTTTTGTCTTCATATGTCCCGATAGAAAATGTGCTGTGCATTAAGAATGTTACTGAATAAATAAACAGCCCAACATACGGTACTTAATCTTAATCTTGTTACTGGAATGTCTTTGGTCTGTGGGAGGGGCCTCAATAACCACCCACTTTCTGCGGCTCTATGTGGACATCAGAAGCTTTTCCTTCAACACTGCAATTATGACTAGCTGAGCTTAGATATTTCCTGTTGTACAAAACACTAAAGTCAATTAATTTTATTATAAAGGCATGACAGCGAGTCATGGTGACTCAGCGGGCCGTACTCTCACCTCACACCTCCAGGACAGGCATTTCCAATCCCACTTTGCTCTGTGTGTGTAGCTTTAATGTCTATAATTTTCATCCTCTAAGAACTTTCAGCAAAATAACAGTCTGTGTTGTTTGTTATCTGTTATCTGCCTTTTTCAGGTTTCTATATAATAATAATAATAATAATAATAATAATAATAATAATAATAATAATAACCATTATTTGATTATGCAGCTTGGTTAACATATTTTCATATGTAAGACATCTGTCCAACTTGAAATATGTCATTTTAGTTTAGGATACATTGTCTTATTCTTTTTTGCATTCCAAAAAAAGCTTTGGTTAAAGGTACCTCAGTACCTCAATTCACACGAAAGTCCTACCATTTACCTGCAGGCAGCTTGAAGGTAAGAATGGGGGCTGGGTTGCTTTTTACGAATTCTTTAAAAATTTAGTTGGATTTAGACGATGAAGCTCTTTTATCTGCTTTAATTAGTTTAACTAATGAAAGTACACACATTTTTAGAGTAAAGAATCTCATTCATTAAGCATCATTAAAGCCAAGCCAGAGGAAGCGATTTTAATTAACCAGAGGATAAATTGCCAAAATCCACTTCTTATGCACAGGACAAAGAACCAAAGTGAGTTGTAACAGGACAAAAAGGGTAATAATTGCAGTTTCCATTTTTGGCTTTGGCCTTTTTCTCTTCAGCCGTTGAGGAAGAATTTATTAAAACCTTGGACCACTATCAATAAGGAGTACTATACTAAACATAGTCTCTGCTTCACTTTAATGAGGCTCCTAACTTGTGGTCAAATAAAACGCACTTAACCACAAACAATTCAGTAATATTTAGTAAGTAAAGGCAAAACTAACCTGGTTATAGTATCTTACACAGACACGTCTACATGCCATTATTCATTTGTGAACATAAAACATGGAATTTACTAAAAAATAGTAATTGTATTAAATTAATTAATAAAAAAAACAATACATATTATAGTCATCCAAAAACCTTAGAAAAGTAATTAATTTCAATAACATACTTAACAATGTCAAACCTATTAAATTCCCATTGGGCAAATATCAAATTAAAATAAACTGCAGCTTGACACTAGGGTATAGAAAAATTAATAATCTTCTATTTCATTTAGTGGAGAAAATGACATTCAGCCCTCTCTTGAGAAATTCCCTTGGCTTAACAATGTTAATCTGGTTCATCCAAAAGGTATTCATTAAAATTAGCAATGACTTAAATAATATAGTCATTATTTCCCCTAAAAGAATATAGGATGAAATTTGTTTGCTTATTGCTATAATTAATTTTCCAAAATTACAGGGTACACTGTTAAATAGTATCATGAGTAGCTTAAATGCACTGCATACATACTTTCATACAGTTTCAAGAACTAGGTTTAATATTTTAGTTCACAAGACACCGTGGATGGTTGATGCAAATATTTTGTAAAATGTTAATTTGTTGTTGTTGTTAATAATAATAATAATAATAATAATTTCCAGAAATGGATAAATGAATTTATCAAGCTGCCTTTAATAGTCTACAAATGACCTCTTTTGCGCCTAACAGTGTAAGCAATTTTAATTTTCTGGCTTATAATTGTATAATGGTACATTCATATACATATTCACACCTCATATATAAAGAAATTCAAGTATATAGGCAAAACAATTGTAAGTTATAGACAGGTATTATTTCTGACAACAAGAGTTTAGAAAGTCTGTGATTATGTCACCTACCAGTGCATTAAATTCCAGGGTGGCTAGTTTTAATAATTTATAAAAATGTCATTTAAAGTAATAGCATACAGATAGCTGTCATACTGTAACAGACTTAACCAATAAAGGGGAAATAAGAAAAGACATAAAACTCATATGATTCATCATCAAATGCATTTCTTGAAAATTATACTGAAAGTCGAATGGTGTCATTTTGAATGTCTTCAGATAGTCTGGGAGGCTGAGTAGCCTATTCTGTATGTTTTTGATGGAACACTCCCAGGGAAGCTTAAGTGCAAAGAAAACTACTAAGAATATCGTGGCTTTGGGTCGTGCTTCTATATTTACATGGCACTGATCACACGCTGATTAAATGTGCCATATTCATGTGTGCCCACAAATATAGACAGTATATTTGAATACTCAACTTTTTACAAAAAGAAAAAAAAACTTAAGACCTACTTCACTGGCATGAATAGTGATCTTATTAGCTTATGTTCTTATATATATATAAATAGGTTAATTAGAAATTTGAAGTATTTATGTGTGATGCATTTTTCATCTACTATCAGCTTGTCCCAAATGACAGGTCTAAAAAAATGGATGCTAAAAAGAAAGCAGGCTCAGCTCCCTGTGTCACATATTATAACATTTAGCTTTATTACATTTCATTATTTTAGCAGAAAATATCTTAGACCTATCCCAGGCTGGTGTACACCCTGAATGGAAAATAAAAAATACATAAAATTAAATTGTATCAAACAATCATCAAGCTGTCCAAACATGGACAAACGTGTCCATGGCAAGACGCGTCTGTGTCCAAGACAAAATATTTTCTTTGACGAAAAAAGGAAAAACTATGGAGCTGCTTTGATCAAAATGTCTATAGCACTTGCCATGGCGTTGACTCCTGCTAAATGTCTAGCAGTGCGTGCAAAGGAAAGGGTTAAGGAAAACTGAACCTACACGTTCAAATTGGACAGAAACAAAGACAACTTACCATTTACTGCAAAACTAGATGGCAGCCCAGTCAATATACAGAAAAAAAGCCTGAATCAATATTCTAGTCAGACCTAATCAACCCGCAGAAGCGTGTTTTCTCTTCAATGCGAGACGTAGTGAAATTGAAATAGTGAAATATGCACGATGGCTTTCATACTGGAATAAAAAGAACATGAAGCTGGAATGTTTTTTTTTTTTTAGTGACCAGGCTGTTGCTTGCATCCCTTGCAAAGCGTCTCCTCGCTGAATAGTACACAAAAGGAGTTGAGCTGCTTTTGTACCCCTACCTGAAGGAAGCGCCGGCGAAACCAGGGATGGAGGTCGACAGGTACTTAGTCGACACTTTTCTTGAAACTGTGTTTTCATGTGAAAGAGCTGACAGAGCTGTAGTCTTTGGGATTGAACAGCACAAGTATAAATCCCTCTGGCAAGTCACTCTAATCACCTCGCACAGCAATGCAGAAGCAGAGAGTTCGTAGGGAAACTACTGCTGTCAGAACAAAAAAGCTGTCAATACTGCCTTTCTATGGCAACCCATACAATCTCTTTATTTGTTGTCAGAAAGAGCATGTGGAGTTTCAGTAGGTCAAGATTTACCACGAAGACTTTTGGCTCTGCAAAATTCAAAGGAATACATTTGTCACTGGTGAGTGGAAGTAAGGAGTGCAATGATGTAACAACTTACATGTATAATGTGTAGATAGTTATACAAATAACCAAAGACAACTTTAGTACTTAGACCCTGGCCGAAATTTTAGCAAAGCTAATGCATTGATTTTCAAAAATGCTATGTACTTTACTATACTGTAATTCAAACATAAATGTCTTTTTAATACATAAATAATACCAAGAATTATTTCTGTGCTTAGTTTTACCACATTAGAGGTCACATCTGAGCTATGATTTCGTTGCATTCACACTCTGATTACAATGAGAAACAGGTCACCATGCAGAAGTGCCACTCTACAGTAGACTCTATAGTTACATTGTAGGCGAGTTGGAGAGGCAGGCGATGTAACAAATGGGGAGAGTGATACGGTGTGGGGAGTGTTCCTTTAATGTATGTGAAAAGACAATAGAAATGTCACACCTCTGTCTTTTATCTGGCTCAGTTATGGACTGAGCCTCTTATACCTTTCACACACACATAAACAGCCACACCATTTTGTGTGCTTGCCCAATCCCGTAGCACCATGCACTACGATATTGAATGTGAAGAAGCAGAATATATGAAAGAAACCATTTGCAAACAGACTATTTGTTGAATTGACTGGCAGGTGCTATATTTGGCTATTTGATTGGAGCGGAACGTAACACAGGCTGGTACTCTCAGATGTGACCAGTGAGAGTTTGGAGAGTTTATTGTTTTTGTTCTTAAACATTCATGGCTAAGCTGATCAGGTCCTGTTCTGTATGCTAAATAATTTTATGTTGCTTTTATGGCTGCATAACATGTGCAATATGCTGCTTAAAATAATTTCATCTATCTAATTATCTATCTATCTATCTACTTATTTATTGTTTTATCATATTGATATACAAGTTTTACAAATAACCAACAGATCATTAGAAACAACTAAACTGAACTTCTTTCAAACCTAAGAAAAAATGGATCTGCTCTTCAGCATGTTGATGTGTTCAGTCTCTTTATCTGAACACAGACCCTTCATGTCTGAGAAAGCAATGAAGCTGTAGTGCTGCTATAGATAATGAAGCTGAATTTCCTAACTGCAAACCAAAGCACACTGTTGGTTTTGTTTTAAAGATTTTAGTAAGGTATAATATTGTGTTTTATTTATAATAATTGATACTTTATTGACCCCCCCCATGGGGAAATTGTCTTTTATGCCTCCCTCAACTTCCTCTTTTAGAGTAAGTTGTCTGTGAAGGGCAGCCACCTGTAGTGGTGGCCAGGGAAGCTGGGTTTGAACCAGCAACCTTCTGATTACAGGCACACAGGCTTAGCCCACTGAGTCACATGCTGCCCCCATTTATAGTATATATAGTCTGACCACAATATAATTCTGTTTGTATGCCCATGATATGCAAATACCATGGAAGCGTATTACTGCCACGCAAATATTCTCACTATCACGTTATAACATGAAAATATTACATTATAACTTGAAAACATCACCTTTTAAGGTGAAACCATCATGTTATAACGTGAAACCATATCACTGCCACGACAAAATAAAAAAAAATATTCTATCACGTTATAACATGACAATACTACACTATAACATGAAAACATTATGTTAAAATGAGAAAACGTTTCATGTTCGTCATGTTACAAACATCATCGTACATCATGTTAAAACGAGAAATCGTATCACGTTACAACGTGATAGAATATTTTTTTTCATTATGTTGTGGTAGTTATACGCTTTTGTAAAATACAAAGGTCAATGTGTGGGAAAAAAACATAACATCCAAGGGGCAGAATAGCAATGATCTTTGGCTAATTAGATAATTAATTTATCTCAAAATACTGCATTACAGCATTGTCTGTGAAGCATCCATGTGTCAAATTAGTTCTTACCTGCACAGTTCATTTAGAGTGAAAACGGACAACATACTATTTTTAATGAAAACTGTTGGATAAGGATAAAAATAAAGATAAAAAACATACCTATGGATCTGTTTGTGGTTGGTAGCACTTAGTACGTGTTCTGATATTTCCTTGCAGCAGTCATTTCTGGGTCAGTGAATTACAAGATGGTTTAACATCAGAAACCCCGCGACCGTTTAGTATAGAGAAAGAAAATAAATAAATAATCTCTTTTTGCCGGCTCTCCAGCCTCCTCTCACAGGAGCCATCCTTCTCCACAGTGTGGAAGAATAATTACATCTCTGATGCTACTTCTGTACACGTCACCAAAAGAGATGTTAGTTTACCCACTTTAAAGAAGAACAGGGAAAAAAGGGAAACATCCCATCTTCCTGGGCTTCACAGAACAGAAATGTGCACTCTGGGAGCCGTTTGCATGACAGCTAAAGCATCGTGATGAATGGATCAGTGGATCCGACTAACACTGTGCTCACTTCCTTTGATAGGAGTCGCCAAGACACTTTTCTTCCTGTCAGTGCTCTGCGTAAAAAAAAAAAACAAACACTCAGCACGGCATCCTTTCTGTTATGCCATCAGTGGCTGCAATTCATCCTGTCCCACGCATATATCCAACACGTACCTGCACATCAGTGCAGCCGACAGCTGATTTTATGTAGCCCATAGTAAAAATAATGCTATGAGAATCGATGGTGCTGAAGCAGTAGGTTGTATTTTAAATAGCCCATATACAGTATAAAACAATGGAAGTCTCTTCACTGTTGCACAATTTTTCCAACACATCCTACAACTTTTTTTCTCCTCCAAATGTTATATGAACAATCAGTTTCAGCTGGTAACTGAGAATGTGCTGTTATTTTGTTGCTTTGCCAAAATCTTTGTTTACGAAAACAACACAGGGACTCAGCGTGTCCCCTGCCTTGTGTCTCAGGCTGCCTGGGATAGGCCACAGGTCTTCTTCCTTCACCCTGTATGGATAAGCAGAGAGATAGCTTGGTGAATGGGTGGATGGATGGATGATGTCAACAGGACCATTAGAGGTCTTAAGTTGCAACATTTGGGTTAAAGACTTGTATCCCATAACCCCATATTCCATATTAACCTATTTACCGGAGCTGTACATTAGAAGGTTTCAGGCATACTGTAGAGTAAATTGCACTGCTCTTTTAAAAGAAGGAAACTGCATTAAGATTATTCCACAATTTGTTAATTAATTCCCAATTCTGATTTCATTATATTAATTAATTATAAGAGAAATCAAGGCCACATTGCTTTGGGAATACAACAATTTGTAACAATGTAGACAAAGAGAGAATGATGATAAAACATTCAAATTCATTAATATAAAATTAAAATAAGAAAAGAACTGAAAACAGGCCAAATTCATCCTGCAATGATTCGCTTCTGCTCAGTATTGTGCTATAAACTAAATTTTAAATGAAATGAGGTGGTAAGCATCAGTTTTTTACTTTATTTTTTTAAAGCATGAAGCTAAAATGATGAAGCTTAAATGCCAATTGATGATACTGATGATAATATAACTGTGTGTGCTAATACATAGCATTTTAATCGAACCACTACCATACCATAAATCTCAGAACAGACGGAAGGCAATTGCGGGGATCATATTTGTTGAGAAGGCTTGTTGTGTGCATAACGTGAGCTATTGTGCAAATGAATCATTGATGCAATGCTTGGATGAGAAGATAAATGACATTAAGTCTTACTACGTTTAACTCCCACTAAATTATTCATACTGCAAAACCAACATGAGGTTCCCCTCTCTACCCTTTGTAGGTCTGAAATGCATGCTGGGAAGTAAATGGATCCTCTTTTATGTTCCTGCCAACCATGTGTTAGGAGAAGAGTCACACCTGCAGCTTTGAATTTGGTTTAGCTGACTCTGTCATTTGCCAGATTCTGGTTATAGCAGGAGGTCACATTAAGTTGCCCTTTTTTCGTTATCCTACTTAAAATAGAAGGAAAGCAATTTCCATCTTCCTATGTTGCCACTTGACTTGATTGTCATGTTTGAACTAATGATACCAAGTAATATTACGCTCTGCCCTTAGAATGATTAAACCCACATTAACGTATAGAAATGAAAACCCACATAATAGATACACATCTGGTCTGTGTTCTGCAAATTGCATATGTAATTACACAGTTTTTTGCTAAATATGCTATGTTCTGAGTTTAATCTGCATGTTTGGTAATATTTGCAATTCCCGGAGTTAGCATGACAAAACGATGCATAAATATGGCACATTTATCTGTGGAATGCTACTGTAAAAAATGTTGTGCATTTCCTAGTTGTTATTGTGAAATGAATGAATAAACAAATATTACTTCATTACAATTAACAGTAGTTTAAATGTTTATTTACTTGAATTTTTAAAATGCGTAATTACAAGAATTTGTGTTTCTGATTTTTTCGTATGCCCAATTAAAAACAAAATGTACCATTGCTGATTTAATGAAACCCTTCCCTTCGCTCTGCAATTCTCCTCATTTTTCTGATTTTCTCATCTTTATTTGACCTATTTATGATCCTGCTAGATTTGTAATTGATTCCATCTTCTGGATAAGTCATAGGTCTGCATATGTAGGGATGCGATACTGAGCTTGATCTTCAGAAAGATATATAGTTTTAATTATCATTCAAGATTTTTTTTTTCTTGCTAACATTGCCCTTGGCTTGCTCTTCAGGGGACTTGAAGATTTCTTCTCAAATACTCTGAAGAGTCTGAGCACTGTCCTGATAGCAGCCAGGCCTATCATATTTATCTGACTCTTTCATTTGCCATTATCCTTCTCTTGTGCTTTTATTAGCATCGTCTGACTGAGATGGCAAGTAGTTGAAAAGTTTAAGGGGCGGGATTTGGTCCTTTACATGAAACAACAGTAATGCTAGAACCCAGAAGACCCTCCTACTGTACCTGAAGATGCCCATCTACTGTTTGTCATTCAGATACATTAACAGGTTATTAACCCACCCAGGCTGAACGGGGCGCAGTGTAGATGGTCGTAGAAGCTTCTTTTCATGTTGGTTATCTATACAATAAATTCCATTTATTACTTGGTGAAGGCTGGCACTCTGTCTCACGCAACAAAATGACACAATGAAAAACAATGGCTGAAGTTTTGGTCAAAATCTAATGTTTTGCATTCCTTTTGATAAATGAGCCTTCTGCAAGTACAGTGTGTATTTTGTATTCATTACTCCAATAACCTAACTACGTAACTACGTTGTGGGAAATTAATTGAATTTAGGCTTGTGGGTCCTCTTGTATAACTGACTTCTTTTTCAGTAAATGTGCTGAGTGAACAGGGGAGGTTCTCATTTCCCTTGCTGTACTTAATGTAAATTAAAAACCATCATTAAAGCTGAATATATAAGGGGTTTATACTTTGATCTTAAAATAATTATGTGCATGTCTAGAACATGCATCTACAATGTAATACAGAGTGAAAAACTCTATAACGTAACTGTCAGAGAAGGTAACCACTGCTTGGTTACAGAGAAAATCTCAGAATAAGGACAACCAGTTATTGCATAGAGCTTTGAGGAGGGGAAATGTATGTATTGAACATTTAGTGAGGGGCTGGCACAATGTATAGTCTGTATAATGTTCATAACATGTTTGTGTCATGCTCACAACATGTCTGTGTCATGTACATAACATGTCTGTATATAATACGCCTGTACAATGCATATAACATGTCTGAGTATAACGTGTGTGACGTTTTAACCTCACCTATAAATAGCTGTCACAGAGGGTACAGCAAACCCATAAAACTCACAGCTCACAAAGCTAAATTCTTGCAATGCTAATTTGCCAGTCCTGTGTTTGCCGTGTCATGCGCAAATGAAAATAATCAGCCCGCAAGACGGACCCCCTTCTACGCTAGCCATTTCTAGCCACCTAATAGGCCGTCCCGATGCCTGTTAGTACAAAAACATATCTGAAGAAATCCTGCTAGTATTACATTGTTTAACTTTAGTCTTGCTTCTTTGATAACATGGATGACTTGTGTTCCCCGGCCAATGCCAGTGTACCTCATATTATTAAAACCAGCCTGAGCTGTGAGCTAACTCTGCCCCCAGGTTTTCAACCAAAATTCCCAGTATCACAACACCTTCTGTACTGGTTCTCATGGCCTCCTCGTCTGACCGTTAAGGTGATTGTGGAGCTTTCTTTCTAACTTCTGTGAGGAAAACAAACCATCAGTGTTGTATATGACTGTGTTCCTCAAACCAGTTCTCGGTAGGGAGCAAAAATGTGGACCATTTGGGGATTCCTGAGGACTGGGTTGAGAAACACTGGTCTAGAGAGTGTAAGAACCTTCTACAGAGTTTAGGATACAGATAAAATTAACACGTGGTCTTCAGCACCCTGTTAGAAACCATTTTTTCTGCTCTAATAGCTCCACCTAAATGTCTCTTGGGGAATTTCCCTAATAAATACTCCAGGGCACCTGATCACAAGCTGCTTTGTTTCTATGTTGGCATGACCTTGATGGCACAGGTCAGAAACACATACGTTAGATGCTATTAGATTTAGGTCCTGGAGAGCCTGAATGTATATTTGGGTGTTGGTTAGGATCCAGCTGTATTAGAGATCCGTGGAGTGTGGGTTGGTTTTTGGGAGGCAGCGTCTGGGTCCAGAAGGTTGCCTTCTGGAGCCTGTGACCAATAGTCTAATAATGTCATTCTTGGGCCCTTGAGCAAAGCTCTCAATCAAAAACTGGTCCCGGGGTGCTGGAGAAATAGCTAACCATGGGGTCTGACCTGAAGTTCTGCTCCCCCCTGTGTGTGTGTGTGTGTGTGTGTGTGCGCACGCATAGGAGAGCAACATGGGATATGCAACTAAAGAATTCTTATGTACTTGTGTTGGTACAATGTTGAATAAAGTATTATTATTATTATCATCTCCAGATGACAGCTAAGGACTTCCAGCATGACCCCAAACAGGCATCGTGTTCTCGGATGGGGTCCTTCCATCTTTCCCTGCCAAGAATGTACAACAGTAATTCTCTGCCTTCGTTGGCCACATGGCAGCTTCCGCAAAAATAATCCTATTGGCCCTTTTTATTATGCAACCCATTTAGAGACGTCCCTGGAGTCTCTGGCTCTGCCCGCAGAGAACCCTGACTGTCAGAGTCTGCCTCCCTCAGGGCTCAGAAAGCCCACTTGTGTGCACTGTGCAATGCTAGGGGGGGGATTAGGGGCTTCTGCCGGTTGTCATATACGTCACAGCAAATCAATAGTTTGAAAGAGAGAACAATTCATCAAGCATTGCGGCAAGTCCACCCCGGCCTGTGAAGCCCACACGAGATGGAGGGAACAAATGGGGCAAAGACTGAGGTTCTGCTGCATACCACCCCCCCCATAAGATGGAGGGAACAAATGGGGCAAAAATTGTGGTTCTGCCGCATTGCCCCTGCCTCCACTTTGGGCTTCTCCCCTTACTCCTGCAGATGGTTCACTGTGGCCACACATGAAGGTTTAGACGTCCCGTTTCTCCAGAACAGAGCCCCTTGGAGGATTCCCATCAAATAGAATCTGCACAGGGGATGCAGCTTCATGCCTTTCCCCAATGGAACTGAACTGGGGAGCTGGTTCTCAGTGATGGGACTACCTCGACAAAGCACACACTGCCATCTACTAGTACAGCACACTTCTCTATACTGCATGCTGCAAACTCCTGGGACAGCCCACATACCAGTGATGCTCCAGTAATTCTCTTATTTTTACAGGAGCTATTTGATGTGCAGAGATCTCTAGTGACTGTAAGAGGGCTTGACGCAGCTGCATTAGCCGCTCCCAGGCCACTGGCTGCAGAAGACACTCGCTTCTTTCAGAAAGTTTGTACTGCCAGTAATCTGATAAAATCAGAATTTATAAACCTGACAATGGACATGCAATAAAATAAATCAGACAAGCACTAAGTTAACAATTAATCTTTTTTTTTCTTTCTAAGTTTTCAGTTGCAGAGTTTACAGGGATTGCATTTTTACAGTTGTATGCATGGGGCTGTGTGTGACAGTATGAAACATTTCTAGTTATAAAGTATAAAATTTGCATACAATCCAAAAGCATTACAGTAATATTACTTCCCAAGCATGGAATTGTTTTTTTTTTTTTTAATGTTTTTAATGAAGACATTTGGAAATTAATTAAAAATAAGTAGCTGGCTTTCTGTCTAGAAACAATCATTTAAGCAATCAATAATCATTAACATGATCAATTTTGTTGTATAAGTAAGATATTGACATGCCTGTGTCCAAAAAGCGCAACAAAGAATGGCGGACGGCTAACAAAAATAAAATAAGGCTTATAAGAAGAAAAAAGGTGGAATTTTGTTTCTTCTCACTTACTGATTTTGCCAAGTTTGACGTGTCCCCGTGTCAGCAAGGGAAGGGCTTGCATTTCACTTCTTTAACCAATCACAGTCTTCATTGTATGACATCACTGAATTGACTAAAATCAAGTTTTCTGTTAAGCGGCAAGGTGCACAGATTTCTACCAGTTTTATTGTGTTTGCCTTTTGCTAAGGGACATATAGATATAAAGCATAGGAACATGATCATAGAAATCACAAGAAGGCCTGAAGCAGCAGCCTTCTGATCACAAGCACACAGGCTTAGCTGCTTGGCGGCTGCTTGGAAGCCATTGAAAATGAGAGGAACAAAAAAAGAAAAAAATGGACCTATGTGATGATGTCATACGATGAAGACCGTGATTGGTTAAAGAGGTGAAACGCAAGCCCCTCCCTTCTTGACCTGGGGACACATCAAACTCGGTAAAAACAGGATGTCCCTGCTTCTTCAGAGGTGTGTCTGATCACGATGGCTGATCTGGATGCAGATCAGTTAAACATGCCACAGTGAGAAGTGAGTTACAAAATACAATGTGCTCACACTGGTGCGCTTGAAGGCTTTTGAGAGAATAATGTATCACGGCTGATATACACAATGCTTTAATTAAAGAACACTTATTTTGCTAAACCCACTTCATTCATAAGCTGACATGCACTAATATCTGACTGCTATTTTTTGTGAAACCCTCCAATAATTCCAGACTGAATTTTGCATTTATTGGCTAGAATTCTACTGAATCTGCCAGACATAAATATTTAACAAATTGTCTTGGGAGATGCAATTTGTTGTCAGTCATATAAGGAAGAATATAAGAAAGTGCTAAAGGTTGGTTTTCGGTTTTAAGAACAGTAAAAGCATGCATTCCCTTTCAGTTGGTTAAATAAAAAATAATAAAGTACAGTATTGCTACTTTTTTCAAACTAATCAGTGTTTTTTTTTTTTCAATGAATATTATTTGTCTGTGCCTTTATTCCCTGTATTATGCTACTTTTTCCCCAATAATAAATAACATAGACAATTAAATATCAAGGCAACTGTAGAAGAAAACTGATGTTGTTCTCTCCTGTCAAATCTCCCTGTTTACTTCATGGAATGTGTTTATTCATTTAGCTGTACTATGTACATTCATTATGTGAAAATGGAGTTTGGAAAAAGGACTCATTTTTAAAAAACATGTGATCATGCTTTAGACAGATACAGAAAGAGCCTTAATGATGTCAAATTTTGTTTGTGTTCATTTTCTTATGATTAAGATCGAACTAATTGTCAAGTTTTTTCCATAAACAGATACCTAGGACAAGTTTTGGTTTACATGAAGTTGAAGTTCTTTTACTTAAAAAGCAGCAATAAAGTAAATTGGACTTGCTTTTTTTCATGTATTTTGTAACTGAATGAAAATCAGATTATTATCACTGTGATACCTGTGGTTAAAATGTTGGAAGAGTTCAGTCTCGACTTTACTTGAACAAACCCATTGCCTGTCACCTCCTGCAAATTCTGAGGTAGAATGTCTGTATTCAGCATTTTAATGGATATCTTTTATCAGTTTCCTATGCGATTTAAAAATGCATCAAAGGCAAGCCAGGCCAAGAAGAAGAGCAAACTTACTCCCAGGCTACAGATCCCAGTGGATTCAATTTCTCTCTCTATCTGTAACATTAATGTAAAATTAACTGACTTGGAATTGTTTAGTATGCAGGTTATACACTGAAGAGCATGTGTGTGCATATTCCAAACACAAAGAGGAGTTTGCTTCCTGAGACCGCATAGAGGAGGGGACCTTAGATTTATGTATTCACTGGACTAATTTTGATTTGGAAGCTTAACTCATTATTTCTCATTATTTTCAAATGAATGCCTCCCTTGACATTATAGTCAGGGAGCCCAGTGCACAAAGACAAACAGTTCACTGGCATCAGTGTCATTGAACACTTACCCCCTGATTCAAACTGATTCCCACATGGTTTTTTTAATTCTTGAAGACAATTGAATAGATATAATTAAAAAAAATGCTAGAAGCCAAGAGAATAAATTAATTAAGCGCCAGCTACAACTTGCATAGAGACTAAACCTGCAGTACAAGGTGTAATGATGGATGTAATCCCCCCAGCCTTGATTATTTCAATATTTACTGGTTTTTTACACTCTGACTGTGGACAAAAATAGTGTAATATCTGTAACGTTAAAGATATAGGATGTAATGTGCCCTGCTCTATGCGGCCTCTATGCCGATATAAGAAGTGTTAGCATAATGCTAATGTGTAGCAGAATCATGATATACTGAGAATGGAGTCTGAATATTCACAGCTGTAACAAATATGATTATTGAAAGTGGAACACATTGTACTTCAGAGTGACTTCCATTTTGGCACCTGAATGGATCAGCTCATTCAAATCAAATAATATGGCTTATAAAGAGCTTGTGTGATTCTTACTCACAAGTGCATCAATTGCACAGTGCGATTACTTAGTGGACTGTTCTGGCAAGATTTCAAAGAACAAAAATGGCTGGATTCATTTAAAGCTGAAATATTACTTTAAGCAGGAAAAAAAGTTACTACAAAGGTTTCCATCATTTTTTTGGACTTTGATATATCAAAATGCATATCTTAGAGTAAATTCACGTAAAATAACATTTAAGAGCAGCATTTGATTTATATATTTCTGAGAATAAGAACATCAAAGCAGTATGTCAGCTCAGTTTAAAAAGGTACTTCAGAATGAATATAAAGTAAAAGGTATCTTTGGGATTGTGTCCAAAGTTTCCAGAAAATCCTGTATAGGACAAGTCTGTATAGAAAATTGTTAGTTGGGTGGATGGACAGATGGATTGATGGTATCTTTAGGAATAAAATTTATGGAATAAATTTGATTTGGACCCCTTATGATAACACTATTCAAGGGAAGATACATGCATATGTCATATATCATATTTCAAATGGCCATTAAAGGTAAAAAGAGTTTTGGTAACACGTTTGTTATGATTGGTGCCTCTCCCTCCTCCTGTGTCTTTCCCCTTTTGGCCAGCAGGCAGTGCTGGTCATCCTGACTTTCCCCCTCTCTGTCCTTCGCCCTTGTGTGTTTTCCTTGCTTCCGAGGTTGCTGCGTAGCTTAGGGGGTTGCATGTGGCCATGGGTTTGAGGCTGGCTTAGGCCAGTCTCATCTGTTAACTTTATTAACTGTTAACTGTATTTATTGTTTTGTTCCCTAGTGCTTCCTGTTTTCCTTTGTGAGTTTTCCTGTTCTAGGTTTGTCTTCATTGTGCTTTGGTTGTACTTTGTTTTCTTGTGTAGGATCATCTTGTTTTCTTGGTCTTAGGTCTTGTATGTTTCTTAGTTCTGTGCTCATAAGTATGAATTATTTTACCTCTGCCTTATCAGTTTTCCATTGCCTGTGTTAATTTACTCTGTCTCACCTGTTTCTAGTTAATGTGTGTTCCCTTTGATTGGTTAATTGATATGAGTTACACCTGTCCTTTGTTCTCCCTGGTTTTCTGCATGTATTTAAGTTCCTGCCTTATTTCCCCAGTGGGTCATTGTGTTAGAACGTTAGATGTTACTCTGTGCTGGGGCGATGTGTGGTGTAGTACTGTTTGTCGCC
>JAODJU010000035.1:23187181-23204382 GCA_026776725.1 Gnathonemus echidnorhynchus | reverse complement strand
GGCAATAAAAACAGTGGGGGGGGGGGGGGGGTCAGTAGTGAATTTTTCAACTACAGAATGCATTTTCTCACTGGCTACTGTAACATCTGCCAATAAGTGTACATTCACAGGCAAAACAGTAGCTTGCAAAAACTCATGCAGCACACACTATGGCTCCATTCCCACGGTGAGAAACTTCATGTTAGGGTTGTAAGCCTGAGTTTTATTGCAATGTGTCCAGGGTTCCCCATTTGTCATTTACAAAAGCAGCAAATCCACCTCCTTTTTGTGTCAGCCATCTTTAGATGTCGTTTTAATGTCACCTTTGAACCATTTATAACATTTTTAGTATATTTATAAATATTTATACAGTAGTGTACTATATACTGTAATAAGCAGTGTACTGTTTCCTATCCTGGATCTAGGCATGGACTGGTTTCGAGCCCTGACAGTGATCTCCATCTCCATGGGCAGTTCCTAATGCATTGGTTCCTGAAAGCAGAATTTCCCAGTTAGCTGGATAACTTAAGCCAAAAATGGAAATTGTCCGATAGGAGGAGAGATAAGTGACATTCCATGGAGCATAACGGTCAGGGTGGTCCTGATGAAAATCCAGTATGAGTGTAGGGTCTAATATATCACTTCCTGGAACCAGTCTGCTAGGTATTTTAGCAGTCCATGGTATTATCGGGAATCCAGTAGATTGTGAACAGAGTAAGCTGGTTCAGTAGGGTGCTTTGGACTTTAACAGATGGGCTTAAGGAGTGAAACATGGAAATCTGGAGGTATTCAATAACTGAGTGGTAACTGTAGATGATGTGACACAGTTGATGTGTCATGAAGTCTTGAATGGTCCAATGTACCAGAGAGCTGAAGATGAAGGGAGATGCAGTTGATGTTTCATGTGGACAGCTAAACTTGCTAACCTGGGGTGTTTCCCGAAGCCTTCTTAATGCTATGTTGTGCGTAAGATCTATTTTAAAAGATAGAATTTATGAACAACATAGCATTAAGAAGGCTTCAGGAAACTCACCCCTGGATGGTACAAAGGTGTGGGAGAGTGGTGGAGGTTTGTGTCCAGACAGCTTGCTACAACTGTACATGAGCTGTCTACCAGATCTGACCATATTGCTGGTACCACTCATCTATCACTGAGATGTAGGTAAGTTCAAACTCCTAAGGATATAGCAAGGGTAGGTGACCTAACCTGGAAGATGTAAGAATGAATTAATAAATTCTAGTCATATATTCTGCCCAAGCAATATGCTGGCTCCAATCTAAATGATTAGTTCCATGGTATTGGCAGAGATAGCAATCTGGTTAAGACGTTCAAACTGACTATTGGGATTGCAGGTGGTAACCCAATGTCAAGCTCACACTTACCCACAGCCATATACAGAAGGTCTGCCAAATCTGGGATGTAAAATGTGAGCCCCTGAAAGACACAATGTCCTGAGGTACCTTATCTTCAAAAAATGATCCACAGTGACTAAAATAGTCATGTGGCCCTGGAACAGAGGCAGATCAGTAAAAGTATCTATTACTCAGTGAGACCATGAACTGTGAGGGATGAGAAGAGGCATCAACTCACCTATGGGCAGTTATCTAGATGTCTTTGCCTGGGGGCAAATGGGGCAGGACAGGACATAGACCTTGACGTCATCTCCCACAGGTGATTAACAGAATTTTATTGAGACAGGTTCAAGGACCTTGGTGATTTTGAGATGACCAAAGCTGAGGAAGCTATGCACCTAATGGACAGATCTCCTCACAGTATGGCTGATTTAGATATGCCAGTTGCCCCCAACTGTGCAGGCTATGTTCTGTGCCCCAACATCAGCTCTTTCCCCTACATCTGCCACTGGCTCAGCTTCAATCAGTGCCATCATTGCCCTGCCTGAGAAATATAATGGACATTCTGACAAGTGTAAGGGGTTAATGTGCCTTGTATATTGAGAACAAACCTGAGGAATTCCCCACGGTTGGAAACAGAATTCATTTAGTCACCTCACTTCTGTCTAGTAGAGCCTAGGACTGTTCAGTTATAAGCCTCAGCCCTTGTTAATATAACCCAACAGCAGTCATGCTTACCAGTCATGATTTATTTTGCTATGGTGTCATTCTACCTCTCTGTGTCAGGTGACTCAAGTGCAGTGTGAAGCTTCATAGATATGGGGTTAGTTTGGAGATTATAATTCCTCACTCACCAGGTCAAACCACTTTTCTGAGTATTAGCTCTAGATAGCTGGTCCATGGGTACAGGTGATGAATCTCAGTAACCCGTGGCAGTTCCACCGCATCTCATACATGCTGTATTGGATTGAGATCTAGTGACTCTGGAGGCCATTTACCTGCATGATTTTATTTATTGTGCGATACAATATGATTGGCTGATTGGATATTTGCTACTAGCATTTGAACAGGTGTGCCTAATAAAGTGGCCTGTAAGTGTGTAATCTCATTTGTGAGGGTGACAAATGAAAAACCATGTTTATCACCACTCAGGGGCAATATTAATATCAACTTATACTGTACAGCTTGGGTAAGGCACCTTTTCTATATGCTAAGGCAGAGAAATATGAGTTCCATAAGTCAACCACCACTGCCTGCAGTGGTCTGGGCCAGTTCACTTATCTTCTTCTCTTGTCAGAACAGAATGGCATGGAGCTCTGCTAGATCTTCCTCACAGGATGAGGTATTCTGTAGTGAGTCAGGTCCATGCACAGAGCACTCAGTGGTGGTTTATCAGCCGATTCCAAAGCAGTCTCCATAAGTTATACGCTGGCATTCAGTCAGAATAACCAGAACCAGAGTAACCAGTCAAACAACACCAGAATCAGAACCCAAGCTGAAAAGTCAAAAAATAGGCAGAACGTCAGAAAATGGATGGCAAACAACAAGTTTTTAAATAATGACACAGGAATTGCTCACCTAGTGGATTTATTAAATTGGTGTGGATAACTGGGGAAAGGTTGTGGTTTGGTGAAAGATCCAGGCTGGATATCCCAGACTGGACACGGACTGGGGCCTGACGGTTAACGATGTGAGTGTGTGTGTGTCTGAGCGTGTGTATGTATGTATGTGGGGGGGTGGGGGGGATTGAAGATGCTAATGAGCCAGCTCGATCATCTCACAAATAAGTCAAATGGGTCAGCTGAAGACCGCACTCATTCTAAGGATCCGTCTGTGTCTCCTATTTATCATAGAGAATGTGACAGGCACAGCCCCCACCCAACGCCGTGTCTTTTTTCCATTTCTTGTACGGCTTTTAGAAGAACAAATTGGGGAGGGAGCCCAAGTAATTTTAAAATGTGTGACTGCCTGACACACAAAGTGAATGCATCAGGATAAAAGGGTCAGGGAAAGCTTTTTATTTCCAGCGTAAAGCACCAAAATGACGATGTCTAAAGAATATCTGAGGCCCCATTTGCCTTATAAGAATAATGCCTGGAATGAAAGATTATTTGAAGTTTTTAGAAAGTGTATAACTGCAATTGTTTCGTAATTATCTATCCTTTTGGTAAATTTGGTAAATATCTATTGATTGTTATCATGTAATATTGGGTTAATTATTACAGTTATTTAGTTTAAAAAAATGTGTATCTCTACTATACTGGTTCAATATTAGAGTTTTGCCCTGGGTTTAATGACGCTTTTGTCAGGACATTGTCTGACCCTCTCATCTTCACCTTGGACAAAAGTATGCTAGCTAAAGAAATAAATTTAAGGTGTACTTATGTTCTGTTAGTCACATTCGCTGTTCATTTCAGCCTTTTTTTATTATTCTTTGTCAGGTCAAGCATAATACCATTTGAATAAGCCAAACTATATGTACTTAGTACTAGAAACCAGTTGACATAAGAATTCTGGCCCATAGGGCACAGGCCACAATGCATTGATAAAATAAAACAAACTAGTACTCTCCTCTCATATGCACATCAGAGGACTATTGCTTTTCTATCCTAGTAGCCCAAGAACCTGGTAAGTATACCTATGGTCTAGACTGGTCAGTCAGTACCTTTCATCAGGTATACATACATGTCAAGTCTCATGGGGGTTCATTTATATAAAAGAAAAACATTATTCTTGTGAATAACGTTGATGTGAAAAGTAAAAATCAGATAACAGATTGCCTAAACTGCGATACACATTGTACAGGTTATAAATCCGACATATTCTGATGAATGTGCCCTTATGAGCGAGAGCACCACATTCCCACTCACTAATTACCCTACATTGACAATAGCTACGTGTATATAAACGTGCACATCCTATGTTTTTCACGCCATTTCTGAGACAATGGAAAAAATTATAAAACCGACCTTCCATAGACATCTTACCAATTAGCAAATGATCTGATTATTACACTGCTTACATGGAACTTGTGTATGTTGGACAAATGTTGGTCAGGTATATGTGTGGTATGTGAGTTAGATTTTATATGATCAAAATCATTTCAGTACTGTGTTTAGCTTATGTGCCGTCTGTGAGTTTCTGCGATCTTTCAGCATGCTCCAAAAATATTCACATTTACTTGTTCACGGGCGACTCTCGAATAACTGAAACCATGAATGTGAAGTGGATTTACTGTGGATTTACAAGTGGATTAACTTTTCAGTAAGTACATATCTTAACTTAAATTTCACATAATAAAAATATTGGCATATGTAAATTCATTCATAAAAAAACAAACGCTGAATGTTAGCTGTACATCAGATGTAATAAAAATGTCTCAGTATTTATTAATGCACATTTCACCAAGCTCTAAAACGAAGTGCAAATGCAACTTAGATGCACATTTCTATCTGAACTTTAGATATTGCTTTTTTCTGTTTTCTCCAAAACGTTTGTATGATTGATCTGGACCATTTGTAAATGTGCACGGTTTTTCAAGGTATGTTTTATTTGTGTTGATCCTTTATAAATCTTTATTATTATTATTATTATTATTATTGTTCACCTAACTGACTGTTTTCATTGCAGCAATGGGTAACATGTATGGGTACCTATAGCATCCAGATTTTATTTCTATGTAGCAGAGTACGTCTTTTGTTGTGTTCTCCCAACCCCAGATCCTCGCCCAATAGCTGATTTCCCAGTATGACCCAGTATACCATATACATTTGTAAAGGAAATGCAAACAGTACAAATGGTCACAAATGGTTGTGTTATTCGAAATGTTTAAGTCTAATTGGTATTTGAATACACTTTACCAATCAGAAAATACCTTCTGTTGTCTTTAGGTAGTTCCCAACCTCCTGATGTCTGCAGAACAGTTTATGTCATAAACAAATCAAAGCAGCTGTTTCTATTTTTTTCTTAGTTTTTTCTAAGTTTGCCTGTCAGGGGAATACTAAAAAGGTACAAAAATATGGGACAAATGGCATATTATCATTGATCAATGCGGGACAGTGCATTTTTTTTCAGTATAGAACGATACCGTAATACACAAGGAGGCATCTCAACCACCAGCGTTCTGAGGCCCAGTGGAATACTGGATTATCTTAAGGGACGTTATGCACTGCTTTCTCATTCCATCAGAAACAGAGTCCAGCATCACATTCCCTTTACAATGTGGATGCACAACATTGTATGGAACTGATAGACCCAAGGAGAACAGGAATGCTTTCCCATACTACTAAACCAAAGAATCAGGCGAAAAATTGAGCCAAAAAACAACTTGGTGTAAGAGAAAACACAGCATTAAGACCGAAGTAAGCTTGAGCAGAAACTGTGATACTTTGCATTTAAATGAGATATTACGAAGAAACCATATCTCACTGCCTCGTAAGAATACATATGGCTAATTACAATATATTCAGAAAGTATGAGAGAGTAATTTGCAGAAAGAAGAATAAGATAATTATGAAAGGTCAGGCCTTAAGATTTCCCTTTTTATTTTGTTGTGTAGAAGGTAAGAAAGTAACAGACCATATTAAAAAGTGATGTGTTTTTCCTTAGCTTTAAACTTCTGGGACATGCTCTCCTGCATTTTCTACAGAAGCTAAACATGAATTTTTAGTTTTGGCATATTTTGTCATTTCATAGTTCTGAGTTCAACTTTAAAGTTATTTCAGAGTTATTATAGAGCTCATTATTGGTATATTAACTTTGTTAGAACACTTTATTTGAATGGTTGTTTTGAATAATAAAAAAAAAACAATACTTCCCAGGAACCATTCACACTAATTGAACACTATTATAATTTTAAGGAGAATTACAATATTATTATAATATCCTTTTTTTGTGATCTAGGGGTAGTTTCTTTAATGATCTTTGAAATATATTTTTGTCTATGTACTGTAATATTACCAAGCTTATATTTTCTAACCTTGGATGACACCTATCCCAGCAGGAAATATACCTGGGATAAAATACTCTTGACTGTCACATTGGTACATTGTGGCTTTCTTTGATTAATAGGTGTTGCGCTAGAACATTTGTCCAAATTAAATGTGATGCCAAAAGACCTTTTGCTATCAATGGCATTCTCACAATGGTGTAGGGACCATTGTGCTGTCAGACATATCCATTTATCGAAGACATGGTTAAGAATGATTATTTCACAAAGGACCAGCAGAAATCATCAAGAGTTTATGTATAGTAACTTTGCTAAATCTCAGACCTTCCCTATCTGGCTGGAAGAACATTATTCCTTATTGGTTACGTTTTCTTTCTTTTGTCTAGACTGTTAAGATAAATCCCTGTGATATGTCATTTCTTAAGCCGTGCCTGCCCAGCGTCCAGCCATAATTACACAATGTTAGTATTCACCCTTGAATCCACGTTGGCTCATAAAATCAGGCTTTCACTTCTAAGGGGCTGTTATTTTGAACTGTACATTGTGTTGAAAAAGCATCGCTGTCTATGTCAAGTCCAATTTACCAGAAAAAAAAAAAGAAAAGGCCTACTAAACAATCCTGTATCCGGAATTCAAAAAGAGGCACAGAATAATCGAGTAACTGGCAAAGCGAGACGTGATAAGTAAATCCTTCCAGATTGTTTACCAATACACAGACACTATTGATGTACCATGTCAAATACCATGAGTATTTTTAGAATTTCTGCCCTTTCACAAAGACAGCAGTGTCAAAGACAATACAGGTGACGATTACTTTAGCATCTGTTCTGGAGCAAGACAAAGGCATTTGATAATAGGTAATAGCGGGCTTCATTTATTTATGTATATATAACTTTTTTGTTTCACTGTAAAAAACGCCACAGTTACCTAAATACATCAAACTGGCCAAACGGTTACAGTAGAAGAGATGCCGCTGGGGGTTGATGCATTTTGAAATGGGAAACACATTCTGTAACTACAAGCCCTTCCTGACACAAGCAATGCTCTTTTTTAAGCCATCATTTAACTGACATCCGTTTCAGTTAGAAATGTTTACAATTCATTTCCCTGTCTATTCGCTCATCCATCCAATGAATACCAATATTCCCATTAAAATATTACTGTGTATGATATACACAAATATCTGTATACCACTGCGCAAGAGACAGGAATGATATTTTAATCCAGTCTCTAGGAAGCACTTATGAAGTAATCAGGTGATACCCTACTGGCCAACTTAATACCTGGAAGGTTTCATGCCATTTGTGAGATGTGAGATATCAAGCTGTTCCCCAGTTTCCCAAAGTGAGCGCTTCTGCTTGCTCTATATAATATCTGCTTGGAAATCCATGCATTGCTGTGCTGTTTATTTCCCAAGCATTTATGTCTCTGCCAAATTAAAGAATCTAATAAAAATCCCTTAATGCTTAACCGTCAATAGCACAGCAGGTGAAATTGTGTATGAATTGCTTACAGTGTGTATATTCATCCATCTGTAATTGCTACTCTCCAGTAGTCCTCAGCAATACCATACAGCGAATGGTCGTTTTTTTTTTTTGTTAAATATATTAGGGGTGATGCCATCCTGAGTACCAAAATCATCTCTAAAATGCAAATGCATTCTCCACAACTTCTACACATTTACCTTGTTAACCTGCACAACAGCTATTGCTCAATAATCCCCCTCTTACCTGCCGCTAAACTGGCAATATAATTAGTTTTGAAATTTTAAAGTGCTCTGACAAGTGGGAGTAGCAAAACAATTCTCTTGCAGTGCAATAAAATATGGAATAAGAGATCAGTTTCTCTATATGTGGAGGATCTTCAAATAAAACATTTAATAGCGGGGAAAAAAACAAATAAAATCAAAAAAGAGAAAAAAAGAACAATCAAAGTTTGCAATAAAAAGTTAATATTAAACAGATTTATGGATTTAAAAACATTCTTCACTAACTCACTTCTCTGAGTTTCCTCTCACCTTATTTTGCCAATATGCCCTCATTGGTAAAACAAATATTCCAAATCCCACATGCAAACTGAGCTTTGACATAGATCATTAAAATGCAGCGCATCCAAGTGCAGGGTCTCAGGAATCCCGGGATGTGAGTTCATCACAATTGGCCACTTGGATTCATCAATTCGCCGACATGTTTCTGTACTCCAGGGAGGATTCAGGGGCAGTGCTATGATGTCACTGTGCTTCCCACCCAGACGCTATGCTCTACTCTCTCCATTATACTCACATGTCTGAGTATATAATGATAAAAAATAAAATAAGAAAATAATTATCAAAGTTAAATAACTATGAAATCTAATTGATAACCTGAGCAATAATCTGGTATCAATATATTATCGTCTGCCATAAAAAAGTTCAAGGCAAAGTGGAAGGTGGTGTCACTGGCAGAAAGGGGGCGCAAGTGAGCAGTGTTATTCTCTGCTGTGACTGCATTTCAGGATGCAACCACAAATACACCGATAAATATTTGATATGTCTTACAGGCTGTGATATCAGGATAAAAGATAAGAAGAAATCTGCTCAAGGCAGCGTCCCAAGGGAAGTGTCCACAAAACAGGACACTGGATTGCAACTGTCTTAGCCTCAGATGGTATTTTATACTCACCAGATGTACGTTTTCCACTGAACATAACATTCAAATGATGAGAAAATTATATGTCTCTTAAAGACTCACAGTCAGAGATGATTGATAGATAGATAGATAGATAGATAGATAGATAGATAGATAGATAGATAGCTTAAACCTTGTTTTATTGCATTGTAATCCAAGAGCCTAGAAATCCACATTTTTAAATGTTAGCTATTTAAAAAAAATGTATGTAAATCTCAAGTTGCAGTAAAAATGGCAGCATGATGATATTTCCAAGCATGCATCAAAGCAATGGTTAAGTGAGCACCAAATCAATGTGCTTGACAAGCCATCACAATTTGCTGACCTCATTCCTTTCAGACATTTATGGTTTGAACTGAAGAAAGAAGCTCTTAAAAGGAATCCTGAAAATGGACTACAGCCGTACAAATTCTCCAAGGTGGAATCGGAAAACATCCCTAAGCAATGCCACAACCTTGTATGATCAAAGCAAAAGCTCAATGTTCTGAATATAAGTTTATATTTATATAAATGAAACAAGTAATTTTTAAATAACATTTTAGCATCATATCCATTTTATCTCTATTTTTCATTTTTTATAGTTTTTTTTGTAAAAAAATAAAAATAAAAGGTAAACTGTTAAACTGTATTATTTTACACTCGAGGAATGGTAGAATTCTGTATAGTATCATTAATGTAAAGTCATTAAGCACAATTCTTAATTCTGGATTATCATAAAATTAAAAATTTAGCAATTTCAATTTATATTATGGGGGAAAATGTTTGCCATGTTCAAAACAAAGCCTATTCATCAGAGCATACAAAGTTCATTACAATGCAAATGTTCATGGTGAAACATTCAGTGAAACCCTGTAGAATTAATTAAAATCAATTAATGCTTTGAAGCAAACAAACTTTGCCCATTGCATTTTCCTTTATGCACAATACCGCAGCGAATTGCTGCCACCATTACAGAATAAATTTTGCCCAGTTTCTCATTGTAACAAGATACATATCTCATTATAACGAGATGTGTATCGTTATAACAAGATCAGCATTTCATGGAGGCTCTGCTGTATTCATGCATTTCTTATTATAGTATGTCGGTTTGACTGACTATAGCGTAACTCCTAAATTCCACCGCAGAACTGGATGAACTTTTTTGTGGCTACTTGTTAGATATAGAAGATCATCATCAAATTGGAACTGAAATATTACAAACATTTAAGCAAATAAATGTACTACCATAAGACCCATAGAATTCAGGCTGAATTCACATGCTAAGGTGATCTGGAGCTGCCAAACTGTATGTGGCTTTGAACGGTGTATATGTGTGTGTGCTCTGCAATAAGTTGCTGCCCCATCCTAAGTTATTCCCTTCCTTGTGCCCTTATCTTCTGGGATAGGCCCCAGACCCCCATGGATATAGAAAATGCTTGGGATTTTGTTTCTTGTTATAAAGAGATAAGCTGCCTATACTTACTGTGGGGGTATAGGGGGAGGAGTAACCATTACTCTGTCGGGGGTGGGCTGCCAATAGTTATTGTGGGGGTATAGGGGGAGGAGTAACCATTACTCTGTCAGGGGTGGGCTGCCAATAGTTATTGTGGGAGTATAGGGGGAGGAGTAACCCTTGCTCTGTCGGGGGTGGAATCTGGCTGGGAGAAGCATGCGTGAGGTTAGAGTTACAGGAGCAGAATGGAGAGTAAGGTGAGTTAACAAATTGCTCCATGTTCAGGAGTTTTCAGAGACTGTGTTTGGTGTGGCTGTGGCCTGCAGTGGCCATTAATAAAGCCCTCATTGCACTAAATACAGCAGTGGTCTGTGCAATTGGGGAAGGTCATTACAGTATCTCATTATAATGAGATCATCTTCACATTTTAATGTTATACTTTTGTTTTATAACATGATACATATCTTGTTAAAATTGCTCAGTGTCTTATTATATTATGTCATAGTGGTAGCAATACGCTCATGGAGCCACGGGCCCAGCACTGCAAGGCAGCAGTGCTAACCACTGCACCACTGCGCTGCCTGTGACTTCCCAGTAATCAAATTGCATGTACTACTTGTTTCAAGCGCACCTATCAATCCATCTTTTAACTTTTTATCAAGAGAACAGGGTATACGATTCTTGAAAACCCTGATTAGGGTGGGCCAGAATATTTTTTTAATAAATACTCCTAAATTTAATTGAGCATGTTTAACTGAAGTCATATGACGAATGTCTGTGATTTCATTTTAGTTTTGTCAGCGATGAATAAGGACATTGTGTTCCTACTGTAAGATAACTGAGATTCACAGTAACGCACAACTCAGCAGTACATAAAGATACTGGATATATAGAAACACAATACTTTATATGAGGTGGATGCTATGAATGTTTTGCTACTGTTTACGTTCCTCAATAATCGTATCAAGTACGATATCTAGTCATAGCTACAGTAAAATCAGTTGCCCAAAACTGGTGTCAGTCAGATGAACATGGATGACTGAAATAAAAGTTCTACGCGCTCTACTGTTAATTGCAGGTAATGGGAGGTTCGTAGAAATTTCTGGGTATATTGCTGCTTACAACAACGACAGTGAATGGCAAATGTGACAAGCACCATACAGTATAAAGAATATCTTCTTGGTGGGGGCCATTTACAATACAGAGAGAGTGAGGTTTGCCAGCTTCTGAATGATGTAATGAGCAAATGAAGAATTCATTTTCTACCCCTGGGCAGTGAAGTTCTTTGTATAAAGAAGAAAAAATAAATAAGGTTCTGAGTGTAATTTATGTAAATAGTTTCCCAGTTATTATATTGTAAATGTGGTATTTTTTCAGCAGGTTTTGACTTGTTAGACTGCATGCTATATTTACTGATAATATAAATAATACCAAAAGAGAGAGCTTGCTATATACAGCTTGGTTGTTATATATGACAGATGTAATACACCAGCTATTGTGAATTTAGTGTGCTACTGTGAGTTAGGATAGTAATAATTAAAAACAGTGTTATTAGAAGACTATATGAGTATGAGTGCAAATGTTCTCAGTTTTAAAGAAACTTTAAGGTGAAGACTAGCTAAGTTATTTAATATTGTAATATAATGTGACGTCTTGATGTTTTTCCTGATCACATGATCCAGGGAACTAATCCATGTACAGTATTTATAAAGCGATGGTGATAATCTGTCCTAATGTTAAAGTGAAATTTTATAGTACTGCTCTGTCTGTAATTGTAATTTTGTTTTTGACTAGGGAATCTAATAAAGGTAAAAAGCCTTGGGAACAGAAAATTATTAATGTGCAGTATGCCTGCCTTGTATCTCTGACAAGTTTAAAAGTTGATTACATGCCATTTGTAAGAATAAAGCACCTGTACCCACTAAAGTGTTTGTTGCTTTCGGCAATACTGTCAGTTAAATAGAGTGAATGCAAATGAAATGAAAGTCTTACTAACCCAAAACAATCGACACCTTCTGACAGGTGAGCTGGTGTTCGATAGTGTCTTACACTGTGCTGGCACTGGACATTCTGAAATCACCATCTTCACATGCAGTACAACTTACCTTTCATCATCTCTGTTCTTATAGCCACACACATACACCATACGGCCAAAAGTCCTGGGACACCCCTGCACATCATTGAATTCAGGTGTTCAAATCACTTCCATAGCCACGGGTGTATAAAATCAAGCACCTAGGCATGCAGACTGCTTCTACAAACATTTGCGAAAGAATGGGTCGCTCTCAGGAGCTCAGTGAATTCAAGTGTGGTACCATGATAGGATGCCACCTGTGTAATACTATAAGTCCATTCATGAAATTTCTTCACTATTAAATATTCCACGGTCAACTGTTAGTGCTATTATAACAAAAGTGGAAGTAATTGGGAACAAAAGCAACTAAGCCACAAAGTGGTAGGCTACGTAAAGTCACAGATCGAGGACAACGCATGCTGAGATGCAGTGTGCAAACCTTGACAACAGCTACAGACTTCCAAACTTCGTGTGGCCTTCAGATTAGCTCAAGAACAGTGTGTAAAGAACTTCATGGAATGGGTTTCCATGGCCAAGCAGCTGCGTCCAAGCCTTACATCACCAAGTGCAATGCAAAATGTCAGATGCAGTGGTGTAAAGCACATCGCCACTGGACTCTACACCAATGGAGACGTGTTCTCTGGAGTGACGAATCACACTTCTTTGTCTGGCAAACCGATGGACAAGTCTGGGTTTGGTGGTTGCCAGGAGAACGGTACTTTTCTGGCTGCATTATGCCAAGTGTAAAGTTTGTTGGAGGGGGGATTATGCTGTGGGGTTGTTTTCCAGGGGTTGGGCTTGGCCCCTTAGTTCCAGTGAAAGGAACTCTTAATGCTGCAGCATTCAAAGCCATTTGGACAATTTCATGCTTTGTGGGAACAGTTTGGGGATGGCCTCTTCCTGTTCCAACATGACTGTGCACCAGTGTACAAAGCAAGGTTGATAAGGACATGGATGAGTGAGTCTGGTATGGAGGAACTTGATTGGCCTGCACAGAGCCCTAACCTCAACCTGATAGAACACCTTTAAGATGAATTAGAGCAGAGACTGCAAACCTTCTAGTCCAAAATCAGTGCCTGACCTCACAAATGCTTTCCTAGAAGAATGGTCAAAAAATCCCATAAACACATTCCTAAACCTTGTGGACAGCCTTCCCAGAGTTGAAGCTGTTATAGCTGCAAAGGGTGGGTCAACTTCATAGTAAAGTCTATGTATTAAGAATGGGATGTCATTAAAGTTCATATGTGCGTAAAGGTAGCTGTCCCGATACTTTTGGCAATATAGTGTATATAAACTTGCATACATTCTGTGATATTTTAGGCCATTCACACATGCCAGCTAATGAATAGTAAAATGAAGCCATTACACAATGTTCCCCAGCCTCAAGCATAACCATGATTATCTAAATAAGATCTGTGGTCATGTGCCATTTCAAGTTTTCACCTGACATGTAATATATGTCAAGTAATTCACAAAGGGCAATTCCAAGTCTCCAATATATGTGAAATGCATTTTGAGCCATAGGGGGAATTTTGGAGATAAAGATTTTGTTGGTGTCATGTGAGATCTGTATTTTTATTTAATACAAAATCAAAGGACGGTTATTCGGGGAGGGGATTAAGGATTAGACTGAAGCATAAACGTTTATGTAGGCCGTTCAGTAAGTTACATGTTATTTATCACCCCAAACAAAATCTGTAGCACCTCACAAAGAATTATGTGGCAGTGGCTGTATCAGGGGTGGCAATGAATGGCAAATGAATACCACAGCTAGACCCAAATCTGAGAAAATATAGGACATCGAACCTGCCAGAAATGATGGACATCACATACTCTTTGAGATGCATAAGACTAGGCTACAGAGGTGACAGATGCACCAAATGCAAAACCTCCCTCTCTATTGTGATAAACAGAAATTGTTATAAGGAAAACCATTGCTGAAGTCAAAGACGATGATCTTCGGTCGTAAAGAAATCTACTTTCAAAAGGAATCTCGCTTACGTATAAAAATTGTTTCAATTTATGAGGTCCACTGAAATTGGCATCAAAATCCACTGTTTTTATTGAACAAAAAAATAATTGCATTCAAAATTGCACCTGTAGTAAAAATTAAATGTTAATTAAATATTTAACATTTAAATTAAATATTTTTTTTCTCTTGAAAAAGTAAAGGGAATAAGGTGGATCTAGAGAAAGCCCAAAGAAAACCAGCGAGCACCTGCAAACCCTAACCCTCCACACAGCCATGTATGATTTGGTCAGATTAGCATTAGAATGCTTCTGAATAATTTGAAAATGATAATGGACAAGATGAAAGAAAACAAAGATTATAAACCCAAACGTGTCTTACCGTTACTATGAGTGAAAGGTTATGCAGTTATATTAGTCCCATTATAGCTTATTTATTATATTGAGGTTTTCCTGGATTCTCAGGTTTGTGGTTCATATTTTTCCCTGTTGAGGAAAATGACCCTAATGGTTAATTCAGAAATGCTAAAATAGTCTATAAACGTTCTACGCATGATCACTCCTGAATCAGAAGGGCTTTTGTGTTTGGCATATTATTTCATTTTATCATTTGTCTGCACAGATTTTAATAAAAAAGGCTATTGGGCAACAGGTCATAAAGAATTTTTGGCTGTCAAGACTGTAACAGTATCCAAGCTAAGAGTATTGGCTGCCAATTTGTGCGTGTGGATAAGGAGTCTTTTGTTGAAGCCTGGGCTTAATCTCACTTCACTAAATTTATTGCGACTCATTTTTAATATTATTATAGTTATTATCATGTAATATCTACAGACTGCTCTATACTCTTTTTTTTCATTGAGCAATAAATACACTCAGTGACCAGTTTATTATGTACACTGGCTTGGTAAAGGCAACAGCCTGCTTTTCCAAAAAAAGAATTGTGAGGCTGCTACTGAATACTTGCAGGACGTATGGAAGACAGTTGTAAAGTGCTTCACTTCACGTTTGGCTGAACATTCGAAAGTCCAAATGATTTAATGGGGAATGATTGTCGGTATCTGACATGCTGGTTTCCGCATTTCAGAACAACTGCCTTTGTGGGTTTTCACATTTTATAACATATAGAGTTTACAGAAAAATGCACAATAAACAAAGAAGATCTAGCCAGCAGCAGTTCTTCTTAATTAATGAGGTCAGATGAGAATGGCCAGACTCATTAAAGCTAACAGAAGGCCACAAGCGAAAAAAATAACATCTCAGTACAACAGTGGTGCGCAGAAAGGCTTCCCTGAAGGCACAACTTGTCTAACTTTGAAGTAGTTCTGGAGGTAAAAGTGAATCCCAGACAATACTAGCAATAGGTACCCAATAAAGTGACCACCGAGTGTATTTATGCTTCTGGAAATTTAATTCTGTGGATTGAAATCATGTTTCTATGTATATTTATATCTGCTGAATCATCTCCAGATGTAAGCTGTGGTTTTTATGTGTCACCGTGAATTTTACCAGAAAATGCATTGTCGTATCCTGCCTTCCTGCCCTTCCCGTTCTCCCCCTAGCGTGACCTTAACGAGCCACACCTGTTGCTTGTTTTGTCTTACCTCTCATTTCAGCCCTCATGTGCATCACTCCAACTGCCTCCCATTTGCTCACTCGTCAGTCCTGTATAAAAGTGCTTCCCAGTCAAGTTATTGATGTCAACCCCTGCATGTGCTCTGACGGTCATCCCTTTATGTCACTTGCCCCTTTGGTATTTTCTTCGTGCTCCCCATTTTCATGCCCCCCATCTTGTTCCTTTGTTGTTTTCCCCAAATAAAGACCCATTTTGTTTTCTCCAATGCTTGTTCCGTGCCCAATGTTCTGTGGCTCATGACAGTCATTGAGGAATTATTTTAAAAGTTCTTGTAGGATTTTTTTGCAAATGACCACATGGCCTAATTTCCTATAATTTCCTATGTGCGTTTTGAATGTTAATGAAAATCTAATATCTCTGTCTAATCTTTTTCCGGTTTTCAAAGGGGGTTTATGTTAAATATCAAAGCCCTGAAAATTAATTTCATTCAGTTAGCTGAAAGGTGAATTCAAAATTAAGATTTGTTAGTTTAAATCATCATCATGCTTAAAATTCAGAGGAAAATTTATTTTTAATTATGCAATATTTTTAAATGCAGCTACGGTATTCAGTTTTTCTGATGATTTATGTGCAAATTGTAGGAACCGTCCACTGGCCCAATCGTGGAATCCAATTGGACAGCCAAAGGTTTGAAATCCGTGTGGATCCTTCCGAGTGCTCCTGCAAAGTTACTTACCCTTTTAGGTAAAACCAAATTAAATCTGACTCCAATTTAATTAAAGAAATTTTATGGTGTTTTAGTTATGACATTTCTGTTATTCAGATTACTCCTGGGCTGTGCCTTCTATTGCTGAACTCCCATTAATCCCGGATGGTGGAGTACACCAGATTCACCTTGGCTGAGAGGACAATCCGTGGGTCTGCTATGTAGGACTTGGTTCAGAAGGTGGGAAATCCCTACAACATAATACAATGTCAGCCTAGACAACCATTCAGGCCCAGCGACCTATAACTTCTGAGGCTCAGCCGACACTTGCTGTATCTGAGCTTGTAAGTGCCTCAGAGGTTAAACTGGTGTTTGTCGTAACTCAGCGTGGCGCAGTGTATGTTGTCGTCGTCATCGTGGGTGTCGTTGTCGATGGGGCCGCAGTGTATGTTGTCGTCGTCGTCGTGGGTGTCGTCGTCGATGCTGCCGTCGACGATGTTGT
>JAODJU010000035.1:23147889-23182348 GCA_026776725.1 Gnathonemus echidnorhynchus | reverse complement strand
GCCGAGCACAGAACCCTTTCAACTTTAAAGTAATTCGTAAAAGCTGAAGTAGCTCATAGTGTCCCTCCTGACATGGATTAGGTGGTCACCCTACTTCCGCCTGTTTCACAACTACTCTTTTGGATTACCCTTCTGTCTCTGTTTGCACCTGGCTTTTGTAATAGAGCAGTCTCCTGCATTATGGGGTTCGCCTGTTCCTTAGCTGCAGAGCGTAACAATATCACACTAAATAGTTAGACATTATGATTACGGACCTTTGCTTCAAGAAATTTTCTCTAACTGATCCCTGCCTTACGAGAACTACATTAGTTCTGACTGGATCTTGTCTCTGAGCACCCAGTGTCATTGAGGAGCACCCAGAACGCTTTGTGGAAGAAACCGCACGGGTGTGGTTTGTCATCTCTCTCCTCACCGGTCAAGCACGCGATTGGGCCACCGCATTATGGATGGACGACAGCCCCCCACTGGATTTGGCCCAGGATTTCCAACAAGCGTTCAAAGCCATCTTTGATCACCCGGCTGTGGGGCGAAGCCTGGGTGAGCGCCTCTTTGACTTAAAACAAGGGACTCGGACTGTCGCTGAGCTCTCCTTGGAGTTCCGCACCATTGCGGCGGGGCTACGCTGGCCAGAGGATTGTCTAAGGATCCTGTATCGCCGCACGCTCAATCCTGAAATCCAGGATAAACTGATGTCCCGCGGTACGGGGCTCTCTTTTGAGGACTACATTAGTCTGTCGGTCACTCTAGACAACACTGCATGAACGACGCCGAAGACGAACCCGACCGACTGTCCCTCCAGTCAGGCCGGCGACAACGGAGAACACGGTCGAGCCAATGCAGCTGTGTGTTTATAGATATCGTCCTCACTTCCGAGTTACAGATTCCTTTGCAGACACTCTCCTCACCTATTTCTGTCTTGGGAGTCAACCCTTACCCGGTGGACACGTCACCCACAGAACAGGACCCATTACGTTACGAGTAGGGGCACTTCACACAGAGACAATCGATTTCCTCATCCTACCTGCCACTAAGGATCCAGTGATTTTGGGACACCCATGGTTACGAACACACAACCCCCGAATCGACTGGTCCTCAGGTGAGCTCACCGCTTGGTCGCCCCAGTGTTCCCAGTCATGTATGCCGATCCCATGCTGTGCCTCCGTAGTGGAGAGCCCAAACCCAGAGGATCTCTCTGTCCTTCCACCTGAATATACTGACTTCTGGGATGTTTTTAGTAAGGACAGTCTGCCTCCACACCGGGAGTGCGATTGCGCCATCGATCTCCTGGAGGGGGCACCACTCCCTAAGGGCCATCAGTGAGGAGAAGGCTATGGAAACATACATTCAAGAGGGTCTCGCTCAAGGTATTATTCATCCGTCTATGTCTCCTGTAACTGGAGGTTTTTTCTTTGTGGAAAAAAAAGGATGGAGGGCTCTGCCCGTGTATTGATTATCAATCCCTTAATGCCATAACCGTGAAAAGATGAGAACCCTTACCTTTGATCCCCTCAGCCTTGGAACAGCTGCAGGAGGCACGTTACTTTACCAAACTGGACCTCCACAGCGTGTATAATCTGGTACGGATCCGAAGAGGGGATGAATGGTTTATCACCAATACCGGTCAATACGAATACCGGGTTATGCCTTACGGTTTGGCAGACAGCCCCTCTATCTTTCAGGCTTTCATGAACACGGTGTTCCGAGACATTCTTCCCACGTGCCTTGGCCATTGTTGGCAATAAAAGGCCGATCGAAGGGGATCTTTTATATTGATTTGCATATTGAAATATGTTAATTATGGGAGGAGTCGGGGCGTGGCGGGTGGCTCGTTCGCATGCGTAACATTTCCCGCTAATTGGGATGTAAGAAGGGAAAGAGCGTCGAACTTTGCGTACGCACAGTTTTATACATCTGGATTTTTTTTGGCGTACACAGATTTCTGGTTTTGTCCGTACTGCAAGTTTTAGTGTGGATTCCACGCACGGCATTATACATGAGGCCCCAGGTGTTCACGGATCACCGCAACCTGGAGTACTTACAAAATGCAAAACTACTATCTGCACGCCAAGCTCGCTGGGCGATGTTCTTTGCTCGCTTTCAGTTCAAAGTAACTTACCTACCTGGGAAGAAGAATGCACAAGCCGACACTCTATCTAGACAATTTGATCCCCCCAAGGCCATCGACCGATCCGAGACCATTTTAGCACCAACCTGCTTTGCCGCTACGATTACTTGGTTTCTAGAGGAGGCAATTTGGGCTGCCAACGACCGGGCCGGGACCCCTACTGGATGCCCCCTGGTAAGTTATACGTTCCCAACAACCTCCGGTCCACCATCATCCAATGGGTCCATACATCCTGGGGCATCCGGGAGGCTCCGCGACCCAGCGATTAGTATTGCAAAGATACTGATGGCCGGGCTGGAGATCGGAAGTTGAGCAGTATGTAGCCTCTTGTCCTGAGTGTGCCCAGCTCAAGTCTTCCCACCAACCACCAGCGGGACTGCTCCACCCCTTACCAATCCCATCACGTCCCTGGTCCCACTTAGCCCTGGACTTCATCACCAACCTACCCCTCTCTTGAGGTAATACCATCGTGCTTACTGTTGTAGACAGGTTCTCTAAAATGTGTCGCCTAGTCGCTATGCTTAAACTCCCGAGTGCCACGGAATTAGCCAAGGTTTTGATTTAGTGGATATTCAGATATTATGGCATCCCAGAAGATATAGTATCAGACCGGGGCCCGCAGTTTACTTCTCAAATGTACAAAGCCTTCTGTGCCAAGCTCAATGGCACTCTTAGTCTTGCCTCAGCGTATCACCCCCAGTCGAACAGCCTCGCCGAACGGACCAACCAAGAGGTATCAAAAGCGCTACGCCTGCTCTGCAAGGACAAACCTACTGACTGGGCTACACACCTTGTCTGGGCGGAGTACGGTGTAAACGCCAGAATAAACCTGGTCACTCGCATGTCACCCTTTCAATGTGTTCTAGGCTTTCAACCCGAGCTTTTCCCATGGGATGCAGCGACCTGTGACGTTCCCCAGGTGGAGGACTGGTACCAGAATGCTAGAGAGGTCTGGCATAAGACACAACTCGCCCTCTCTAACCAGGCATCTCGACAGAAAACCCACACATGTACAGACAAACATCGACGATCTGCCCTAGTGTATCGAGCGGGACTGCGAGTCTGGCTCTCGACCCATAATCTAAAGCTTCCATCATGTCGCAAGTTGTCAGCCAGGTTCTTCGGCCCTTTTAAGATCGCTCGCTAAGCAGGTCCCGACACCTTCCATCTAGTTTTGCTCAGCATATAATGTATTAATCCTACCTTTCATGCCTTGCTCCTGAAGCCAGTCTGGTATAGTTCAGCGAATCCCTCTCCAGAAGCGGCGGTTCTGCTACCTCGCACCTTACAGGACAGTTCGCGTGTCTATGAGAACTAAACAGGGTATGGACTAGGGGAAACAATGACATGACAGGACAATGGGGCAACAACCGGGGCAGAGCAGACAGGAACAAGGATGGGCAGGGCGATCCCTCCGATGTGGCGCAGTTGTCGCAAGTGGTGTGTCCCCACCTCATTTGTCGGGAGACAGAGACTCGGCCTGCCCCTTTCTGGAACTTCCCCCAATACCAGGGATCTTTTTGGAACTTGGGATCGGTGTGGCTTAAGGGTGATACCCATAGGGTCTGAAGCTGACAGGGTAGCGATGGCCGCAGGCGAGCAGGCAGGAACTGACAAGGCGGCGATGGCCTTAGGGTAGGCAGGCTGACAAGCAGGCAGGAGCCATCTGGGCAGTTGCAGATGAGTAAGTGGGAGCCATCTGGGGTGCAACGGACTCAGGTGACCAGGCGAGAGCTGTCTGGGTGGTAATGGCCACAGGCAAGCCAGGAACCGACAAGGCTGATGGTGGCAAGCTTAGCAGGCTGGGTAGTAGCCGTCTGGGTGACATCCGCAGTCAGGCAGGCAGGAGCAGGCGTGACTACTGGTGACTGCATGGCAGTAGCAAGCACAACCACTGGCAACTGTGTGGCAGTAGCAAGCGTGACTGCTGGCGATTGCAGGGCTGGAGCAGAGACAGAGGCAGATTGGCTCTCCTGGGCGACTGCAAGGTGAGATCCTACTCAGATACCCCAACCTGTTCCAATTGAAAACAGTGACCTCAGATTTGGGGGTGCTGATCCTCCTCTGGCCGTTTCACACTCAGCTGCAAACTGCCCTAGTGAATGCTGCAGGTCACAGCCCGATGACGGCAACAGGACCTTTAGATGCTAAAGAGTTCAATCCCGCTGTAGTTTGGATACATCCTCCAGTTCCCTTTCTTAAAAATTGGGACCACCACCCCAGTTAGCTAAAGCAAAGGCACTGTCCCCAGCCTGCATGGAATGTTGAAGAGGCAAGATAT
This sequence comes from Gnathonemus echidnorhynchus, assembly GCA_026776725.1. Lineage (NCBI taxonomy): Eukaryota > Metazoa > Chordata > Actinopteri > Osteoglossiformes > Mormyridae > Gnathonemus > Gnathonemus echidnorhynchus. Next base: position 23,177,942 of record JAODJU010000035.1, on the reverse strand, counting down.
GACAGCTTAACAACATAAAGCGCCTTCAGGAACTCTCATTCATCCCTGGAGTCTTATCATCAAAGAATTTTATGACTACTTAAGTGACTTCAGCCCTAGTGATAAATGAGTCCTCCTTTGAGTCTTCCAGCTCTACTACCTCCAAGGAAGGTGTGTCAGTGGGATTCAGGAGATCTTCAAAATATTCCTTCCACTGCCTGGCTGTATCCCTATTTTAGGTCAACAGTGCTCCATCCCTGTTATAAAAAACATGGATCATGCCCTGCTTCCCTCTCCTGAGTCCCCTCACAGTTTGTTTTGAATCTTTTCAAGGCCAACTGAAAATCATTTTCCATGCCTCCCTAAACTCCTTCCACGCCAAAGGCTTTTCTTTCACAATTGCTAAAGCTACATTTTGCTTGACCTGCCAGTACCTGTCAGCTGCTTCAGGACTCCCACAAGCTAACCAAGCTAGTAAGGCATTCTTCTTCAACCTGACAGCTCTCTTTACTGCTGATGTCCAGCACCAGGTTCAGGGATTGGCACTGCAACAGGCACCAACAATCAGACGGCTACAACTCCACGCAACCATCTGTGTAATAGAGGCTCAGAACATGGCCCATTCAGACTCAATGTCTCCAGCCTCCCTCAGTATGCCAGAGAAGTTCTGTAGTAGATGTGAGTTGAAAATCTCCCAGACAGGAGACTCTGCCAGACACTCCCAGCGCACCCTTACTAGGTGTAAGGTTCACTGGATTTTGGAGTGTGGTAGCACAGAAGTCCAATAACAGAGCAACACTCGATTTCTTATCAGGCAAGCTGTTTCTCCCAAACTCGGTCTTGCTGGTTTCACAGTCATTACCCATGCGAGGGTTAAAGTCCCCCAGCAGAACAATGGAGTCCCCAGAGGGGCCGTCCAAGGTCTCCAAGAAAGCCAGATACTCTGAGCTGGTGTTTGGTGCATAAGAACAGACAATAGTCAGAGCCTGTCCTCCAAAGGCACCTTGAAGGGAGGCAACCCTCTTGTTCACCAGGGTGAGCTCCACCCAACTGGCAATGAACTATGGGGGGTATGAGTAGGCCCCCACCTGCCCATCTCTCCATGAGCAACTCCAGAGTGGAAGCCCCTCACTAGGAGCTTCATTTCTTTGTTCCTTGACATAAAATTAAATGCAGTATTTATTTAATCTTTTTTTTTATTTGTCTTTGTTTCAGCTTTGCAGCATAATGGGATAAGCAATGCTCTCATGCATCGCTCACACTGGTTGTCATGTCTGCTTTTGTTCTTAATTTTAGTTTTTGGTGACATGAACTTTCAAAATGGAACTCTTGAGTGACCTTTTCAGTTGTGCTCTTTTTTGTAGGATGATTTTCAAACTGCCTTAACTGAAAATTTAAATGGTTTTTAATTAGACTTCTCGGTACTTGTATTCTAGGTTTAATATTGAAATTTCAAAAGAATTCTTATTTTATAAGCAAACATAAAAACATAGTCAATATCAGAACAAATGTCTGATATCTTCCATTACCTGCAAATATAATAGAGATGCTTGAAGTAAGTTACATTTTTTTTTTTGAACATTCAAAATGGTTTTCAAGACATGCTAAATTTTATTATTATTCAAAATATAAGTAGTTGTTGAGGTCAACAGTATATAAGTGATGGTGCAATAACCATCTTGACAACTTCATTCCAAGTCAGTTAGCTCATGCCATTCATGACAGTGTAAAGAAGCTGATTATGTGTTAAATGAAGGTTGATGAAACTGACCTTTATTTGCATCTGTACAATAGAGTACAGGCACATTTGACTTCCTTTTCACATATCCCATTTTGCTTTCCTTTTTAGAGATATACTTACACCTACAGATTAGAGCGAAGCTTTGGGTCTGAGCACAGGGTCAGCCATTTATCTGTTACCTCTGGAGCATGATTCGGGGGGGTTAAGGGCCTTGCTTAAGGGTCCAATGTGACTATTCAGTCAAGGACATGATTCAAATTGGTGACCTTAACATTACAGGCACAGAGATCTAACCCACTGAGCCGTACACCACCTGATGGGTCACATTGGAAATGCATGTTTTACAGCATTATCTGAAGATTTTTTTTCTTTGCCTATTGCAAAGGTAACAAAAACCTCAAGGATAACAGTGCTGTGTAAATTATCATTTATCTATTGATCTTCCATGACGACTTGTAAAGTACAGGGTCAGCACGTGCCTGAAGCCCAGAGCATATCCTAAATTGAATTCCAGTCTATTGCAGGATACAAGCTCACCCACTAGTTGCAATTCACCCAATGTATATGTTTCTGGACTGCAAAGGGAAACCAGAATACCAGGACAGCCAGTATGAGTATAGGAAGAGTATGCAAACACCACGCACAGGGCCACACACACAAAGCCAAAGGGGGAATTTAAGGTTGGATTTGTTTATGACATTATATTTGCAAATTCATACATGTGAGTCATCACATTTTCCTTTCTTTATTTGATGTTTTTTGACATGTTTTCTATATGGAAACAGTGAGGAAATGGGAAACGTTCATTTTGGGGATGAAGATGAAGTTGCACTGAAGTTCACCTGATACATACAGTATAATCTATATAATGCATATGTATATGTGTGTGTGTGCACATGTATGTGTGTAGAGGTAGAAAATGTATTAGAGTTATTTTAATCTTCAATTGAAGGTTGGGATACTTAATTTTGGAATTTGTTCTGTACCACGTGAACACACTGTGAGAGAATTATATAGGTTATCTCTCTGGGCTTGTTCATTCCAGCTTTGATTACATTGACATCATCCTCCTTGGGTGACTCCTCGGTTATCCTCTCATGATACATTTGCTAATTGAGCATTGGGCCTCCAGGGATTCCTGTCCCATTGACCAGTCAGCTGAACTGATGCAAGTCGAGAAAATGACATTTCAATTTTGCAAGGGCATAGAAAACAAACAATGAAGACAAAAATAGCATACAATTATGCCTGGTGTATGGTCCCATCATCGTGGGTGGCCTTTGAGAGCTGCATGGAGAAGAAGAGCCATTTTTACATTTACATTTTACATTGGCAATTTTGCATTTCATTTAGCTTCGCTGACACTTCCACCCAATGTGACTTTTATCCATTTATAGAGCTAAATGTGTCACTTCAGCAATTGAGGTCAAGTGCTTGCTCATGGGTACAACAGCAGGGACCTTCTGAATCATTAAACTTTGGGTTACAATTTGTTTTTCATGACTATCATCCCAGTCCTCCTACAGTATGTAGTACATTTTCACCACCATAACCACCATATCTAATAATGTGTTTACACAACTATCCATCCATACATCTTCTATTATGACTTATCCAGTGGTAACAAATATATCAGACAAAAATATTGGTTATCAATTTTCCGATGCAGAAATATGGAGATGCCAAATAGGAAAGTGCCTTTAGTATTTCGTGAGCACGTTAATATGTGGACATAATTTTATACATTGTGTGCAAGTAATTATAATAAAAGAAACTGCATGCAGCACATCTAGAGCTCTTTATATATGTATTCCATGGATGTTTTTTAAACTTTCCAGAAAAACAGTACAGGACAGTGGTTCTCAAAATGAGAGTGTACTTGGGTGGTATTAAGGTTTTGGTTCCTGAAAAAGATTCATGCAATGGGAAAGCTCAAACAATACAAAAAAAAAAAAATTGCCCGTGACCCCTTCAGGGCTTCATATGTACATATTCCATTTTTCAAACTTGCCAGGCACATTGTACAGATCAGTGGTTCTCATACGGACATATAAGGTAAACTTGGGCAGTACTGTATTATGGTAATTCTTTCCTTTATACTATGGTGTTTTCATTAGGTGAAATTTATCGTGGAGGAACACCCCACTTGACAAAATTTTCCATGGGGGAATTTAATAGTTTCACTCATCCTTGCTCCTACTTAGCACATGAAGGAACAGGTACAGATCTGGTGAACCTGGTGACAAATTACTGTTAGAGCTGGGCGATATGGCCAAAAATGTCATCGCAACAAAAAATGTATCAGTTGATATCGATAATTATCATGATAAATGTCAAGTCATTATTTCTTTCCAGTTAATTATAGTTATAAACTTTTCTTTATCATAAGAAAGTGACAAACACTTGCCAAACATTACTGATAGCCAAAATGACACTTCCAGAGCTATTTTCTGAACTAACTAGATTGAGCTCTCTGTTCAAAAAAGGGCTCAAAGCCGAAAAGGAAACCAAAACGCCATATGGGCTCAATAAATATCGCAAAAGAAGATGTTATTTTACAGGTTATTTTATTCATCACTGAAAAAATGCCGGCACTGGCATTATTCCTATCACTTCTTAATTCTCTGTGGATCATTACTGTCAGGATTTCTCACAGACTGAATTTTATTCTGGATTTTCCTTATCGGGATCTCGCTGGATTTCCCTTATTGGATGGGTTACTTTAAACTTACCTGCTCTCCCAAAGAGTGTTTTGTGATGCAAAGCATATCACCGCTGACATGTTTTGTCTTAAATTATATTGAACCTCTTTCGAACATTTGACATATCGATTTCAAGGAAAATTGCATTGCGATAATTATCGTTATTATCTATTCGTTCAGCCCTATTTTCAGTTGGAGTATTAATAAAGATTTTTTGGAGAGGTGGGGAGAGTGTGTAGGGTAGGCTTGGGTGGTATTACAGCAATATTTTTGGTTTATTGTAGGACTTTCGTTTCGGCAAAATTTATCCATGGGTCAGCCCCCCCCCCCCCCCCCCCCCCCACCTAACTAGTTTAGTGTTATATAGTCGTACAGATAACTTTCCTTTGTGAAATATCTGACTGTGCAGGCCCGATATATACCTTGCATGTCTTCGCATGCGGCGCATTAGACTTCATGTCATATGTTACAGTGGCACCTAATTCTGCGCATGCGAAGCATTACATTTTAGAGCATATTGTAAGATGGTGCCCAATTTGTACCACTTCGTTTCATGACCAAACCTGATCCATTAATACACCAGGTTCACTTTATGTACTGTTTGTGAATGATCTCCAACAGCTCAGAAACTGACCAAAACTGATTGTGAATGTTGCAGTTTCAGCGATTTAGTGATTTTTGTTTTTCTCCAAGGACTTTTTTGTTTAGATGTGCATATATTTTTGATTAAATGTTAATTCTAATAATATGTTTGAATTTCCTTTGTTTATTTGGCAAAAATTTATGATCAAATTTTTTTGGCTGGAACCGAAGTAATATTTTTTTAACATTTGTATGAGAAAATACTTCCTGCTTTATGAGTTCTTGATTAATGGGCAATAATTTGGAATGAATTAGCTCATAAAGTTGAGAACTACCTGTATTAAATATATGTTTATTTTCATAGTTAAAAGGCTAATATAACAATTTTGTTTGTTTGCAAATATTTTGTTATCACAAGCTTGAGATTTTACAGATTTTATGTACACCACACTGTGCCTGTGTAGCATTTTTTTGCCAGCTAACTGAAGCTAAATGTGTGTGTGCAGTTTTAAAAAATAATCTCAAAAGAAAATCAGTGGCGTCGGTTTGATATTAAATGGTAATTACTTAGTTACACAGTTGGTGTGTTTGTTATGGTTCTTACTGTTATGTAGTGGAACACGCTGGCCAAAGTGCTAATGAGAAAGTAATTAATAAACAGAATATAAATATTGAGACATATGAAAAATATAAATAATATGAATGGCATTGGACATACCTCATACACAATGTGAACCACCTTATTGATGGGGAAAGATGGTGCAAATTGGCATGTAAGTGGAATGTGCAGTAAACAAATAGGTCTAATTGTGCGCCAAGTAATTTTTAATTTCCAGTTCATCCACCCAGTAATTCTAAAAATTGTAGAGGTTGGAATGCGGGAGAAGCAGGGATTGGGGGGCACAGGTACTGTCATTCCAACAATAACATCTTTTCTAGTTATTTGTCATTATTTATCAATTTTTTTATTTTATAATAAATAACAATTTATATATTTGGACTTTATTTTTGGTAAAGTGATTTTGCATATTTTTAGCCTTCCGCAATGGCCATGAAACTGACAGTTTTGCGGTCTTATTCTGAAATATTAAATACATTTCAGTGACCTCCTTTAACAATCTTGATGTGTTCACAGGATAATTGACTGAATGGCCACCCAATTACCCTATAGGCTGACATTTTAATCAGCTGCAAGTCGGTTGCAGAGGAGATGAGGTTATGGCAAACATTCCCAAAATAAGATCACTCTCTCTCTCTTTGGCCCACTTCTGGAGATAAAGTGAACTTTTTCTCACTGGACACATTACGTCTTATTGTTCCTCAGGGGCTATGTTCACTATCACTACGGTACTGTTATAATACTGCATTTTCAACTTTGTTTCATCGGATCTGAGAAGCTGATCCAATATTCTATAGCAAAAGTGTTTCAGTAATTTACTGTATATCTGAAGATGAGTATTACTGTAATGTCTTTTTGTAAATTTGACAATAGTACACAATAAAATTGATGCAAAACAAGAACACACATAATAAAAACATTTATTGCAATAGCTGTTTAAATACCTATGATGTCGAACAACCCAACAACTGACGAACAGACTGCATTAAGCAATTCACTCCATCCCACGTTTTACTGTGACATAAAACATGAATGTGCTGTACATAGTGAACAGATCTTCAAAGTACAAATTAATTGTTTAAAATGTAATATGCATGATGCAACATAACTTGTAAATGTAGTCATTTCTCTTTTTGCATGCTGTTCCATTGTTAAATTGGCTGTCATGCCTTTTTTGTTTTTTTTTTTTTGTTATTTTGTAGTTTTTGCAGCTCATGCCTCTGTGACCATGTTATTTTTCATTTATGATACTGTGATATTTTTGCTTGATAAAATATTGTTCTGGTACCTGCCAAACATTCACTGAACAAGGCATAAAACACCAAATATTTCTAATAACCTATGTCAGCACAATGCCTGGTACAATGTCATGAAGGCACAATACATGATATCTGGGAACAAAAATAATCACCAATAAATCAATAGAGTGTATTTCCCATTTGAAGGTAGTAATTTAGCTTTGTTTCCTGTGAGTTACTTGTATTCCTCATGAAAAAGAAACATTGAAATTTAGATATTTGTTGATATCACAAAACATTTATTAAAAATAAACCTAAGATAAAATTTGTTGTTATATTCATTTTAATTAATTAAAGATTTGGGACATCTACTGCAATGTAGTTTTACGTTAAATGTACTGAAGCTTTAAGTGCCTTTTTGCTGTTTAGCAAAAACGTTTAAACTATTCAGTTATTCGGTTAATCTGGAGTAAAATTTACCGACAGGAAACAAAATAGTAAAAACAAAATTAATAGTAATAATTTGTTTAACTGAATCAACATTGAAATGGTGCGGGTAGCATATTATTATTACAAGTAAATAATGTCGGTTAGTATTGGATATATTTACAAACAATTTAACAATGACAGACTAAACAAGTGTTCACTTACAGTGTTAATAGCACATTGCTGTCTTAATCATAATCCCGTTTTCTTTGTATGTGTGGATTAATATATTCCCAAAACAGTTCAATAACAACCACGTCACAATATTTGAATATACTATTCAACCATAATAACTTCATCGTTTATTTTTTTCCAGCTTAATCATAAATTCACAAGAGGGACCAATAAATTGGAGCTTATCACGTCATATCTTGACCTTCAAATAAATGATGATTCTAAAACCAGTGCCGATAATTTGGCAAAATATCACATATATTGTCAACAAAGTACATTTGTACAGCTTATATCCTGCATTAGTACAAGTCTAGAGGCCTACTTGGTACATATTTCTAACTAGAAAAAGTAATAGTGTCAGGTAAACTAAAATGTTGTAATGTCTCACACTGCCTGACCCACACAGTCATCAGAGTGTTACTTATAACTGGTGTTCCTTTGGGCTGTCAGCACCTGAGTCATGTTTATACGACTTCAAGCTAGCAAGTGGAATGTCTGTCATGTGACTGCCTTGAGTGAAATGTCCTTCGGCGCTCCCAAACTTCTTCCGCTCTTCAAACTGGTCCCGGCCACCCTCACTTTTCCAGGCCCTTGTCAACGTGTGGCCGTTCAGCAGTTTGTCTTTAGCCCAGTCCTTTTGATTGGCAAAGGCGGAAATGGGGGACTTGGGCTGTTGATAAGTCCCAAGGTTCGGTGGCATCCAGCAGTTGTCTGAGTGGCCCAGCACCAGGCACTCCTGAGTGCACATCTCTGTGGCTTCCACCAGTCCCCTGGGGCCGAGGGGACCATCTGCAGCACACAGGAAACAGCACCATAGGAACTGAAGGAACCGAAGAAGGTTTTTTTGTAATCCATCCACCCATCCATCCATCCATCCATACATCCATACATCCATCCCTCGTGTTGTCAATGGAATCCAGATCTGACATACAGCCCAGAAATTCCATTATTCCCAGGTCAGGTCTCCCGCGATCTGCCTGACCTGAATACAGGGACAAATACATGATTTTTTTTCTGTGATATTTAAATCTGAATTACAATTATCTTGGTGTATGCACATTTTAACAGCTACTATATATATATATGTATATATACACACCCCCCACATACACAGATCTACTGTATATATAAAGTGTATATACTATATATACTGAAGTATATATTTGACAATATTAATAAATAAATTTTAATATCTGGTGTTTATTATCTTTCTTTTTAATATTAACTTTTAAGTCTGTTATGTAGCATTCTACTAGTATCTAAATATTGAGATATGTATGACGATAGTGTTGACCAGGCTTAATAATAAGCAATGATTCATTAACTCATATTTAATGTTCCATATATGTTATTCTGTAAATGAATGATAAGTGGATTTTCTCAGTACTGACCTCTATTTGGTCCCCTTAGAGCCTCATCTCTACCTTTGAGATATCCATTGTCATGTCACTGAAGCAGCGTCTCTAATTTATCCCCAGCAATACCTCATGCCACATTCATTGTGTATCTAACACTACTCAGGACCATTACTTGTTGATATTGTGATAAATGTTTGCCCTAGTGGGTTAGTGGGGAAATATTCTGACAGTTCTGATGCCTGGGACAATCATTACAATGATTTATGATTGTTTTAGAAAAAAGAGACTACATTAAAGGACTGTAAAGGCTCGATTCAAGGGGTACCAGGCGATATGTTCTTATTAGATGACACAGAGACATAATAATTACATGAATTCATGCTATCATGCTAAGATTAGCCACCTTAATGTATCTGCTGCAGAGCAATAAGGAAAAAGCTCATTCGGGGGCCTGTAGTTTATAATGTAAGTGTCGGGGCAGATGCAGTATCTGTGTGCTTTCATTATGTATGCTGAGTAAAACACACCATTAAACACAGACAGACACTGTACTCCCAGATCTCGCTCTGCGCATATGTTCACCCAGCTTTCACGTGTGCAGCCAGACGTAGCCTGCCACCGCAAACGTGGCTCTTCAATGGAGTGTGTCTGTTGGGCTTTTAGCGTCATGTCTAAGAGTGTGTGCTGACATTAAACATGGTGCTGTCTGCCATCTGCATGTCAAGCCTTTGGAACTCGTGCCAGATGTAAACACTGATTATATTTATACATTACAGTAATTGGTTTGGATTTGGTTGAATATCACGATGACATTTAAAGCAAATGTACATTGTATAAAAAAAGAGTCTACCGCTTATTGGAAGTGTAAGTTTTTATGAGGTGAAGCCAAAAATCAAGATCCAATATTTTAAATCTGACATTGAAAATTATTTAAGATTAAAAACAAATCTAGCTGCATGGCTATTTTAATAATGGAGTCTATAATTGATATTGTCTGTCCAAATGTAAGCAGCATACACCTATTATCAATGAAAGTAATTCTTTTAGCTACAAATAAAAAACAATATAGGATTTTCTTGAAATTTCTGTGGTTGCGGCCTCCTGGGATAGCCAGGGTCCAAAAGGAGCAGACGGTGGGGGGTGTAAAAGGATATCAAAGATGTTGGATGTAGCACAGAGCACTGTGAAGGCTAACATCAACCAGGGGAGAAAATGGGGCAGCACTGGCACAGGCATTGTCAAGATCAGGATGAGCATCTGAAGCTGATCACAGGAGCGAGAGGAAACTTACCAGGGGGGCTAACAAGCAACATTAAAGGAGACGCAGAAATCTCTGACAGGCATTGGTGACTTTTTGCTTAAGACAATGGTGTCCTTCACATATCTGGGCTTTGGGGCACAGTGGTAAGACGGAAGCCATTGCTCATAAAATGAATATCCAAGCCCAGTTAAATTTTTACAGGAGCACCGTGTTCAACTTGCTTCACGTAAGAGCAACACAGCCCATCATCCAAATACCTACTGTGAAGCATAATGATTTGGGCTGATTCTCTTCTACTAGGACTGGGACTCTAGTCAACACAGATGGGAAAAGGACTAGCTTCAAATAACAAGATATTTAGTTGGAAAAACTTGCTGGCCTCTGTCAGAAAGTGGAAGGTGAATATAAATTTTACTTTCCACATGATAACAAACCAAAAGATACATCTAAGTCAACCAAAGAATGGTGTCAGAAAAGGAAGATCAAAGTCTTGAAATAGTCCAGTAAGTTCCCAAAGCCCAGTCCCGCAGCAAAACCTGTGGAATGACCTGAATGGCTGTGCACTAAACATCCCCTGGCAATTTGAAGGAGGTTTAACCTTTTTTGCAAGTGTAGTGGGATAAAACTGCAAAATCCAGGTGTGTAAAGCAGATATAAACTCATTCACACAGACATGCAAAATTTGCTTCCACAAAGTATTAGTTTGGGGTGTTTTTGCAAACTTATGCAATCAGGGTGTTGCAGGTATTTCATTTTTTATTGTATTCATATTATTATTCTATTGTTTACTTTCAGTTATTTGGCCTAATAATTTACTGTTTAATAATCTGTTTTTAGTTTGTTTCTTCCCTTGAATTTTCTTGGTTGAAAAGTCACATTGAAAATGATTTATCTCCAATTTCAATAGCAGTATGTAGACTTAGTATACCCGCTGTATATGGTATCAAAGCACTCTGCATCAAACAGAATATGGCTCACCAAATAAGCAGATAAAAAAGTAGAATTTTATGAAAACAAAAGAAAATGACTCAGTATTTCAGCCTACTGAACTGGCTATTTTAACTTTCTCAATTATTACACATACCATCCATCTTTGCATGTATCCTGGTCAGGGTCATGTGTGAGATTATCTCAGGTAGTGTAGATTATAAGGGTGGGGTACTCTTCAGAATTCCAGTCTATCACAGTACCTGTGTCAGGGTCAGCACCCGTCTGTCTGAGTCTTTCATGTTCTCCTACCCCTTTTAGCCAGCAGATGTCGCTGGTCATCCTGTCTTCCCCTGTTGTCCAAGTGTGTTTTCCCTATTTTCCCGATGGCTGCATGGCTCAATGAGCTGAGCATGTAGCTACCTACAGTATAAACCCCTTTGTCATGTGTTCAAATCCTGTCTCCTCTGTTTCAGTATTTTGTTCCTAATGTTTCATTTATAAGTTTCTAGTTCCTACGAGTTTGTGGTTTGTTTTCTGTTGGTTTTTGCTTTGTGCTTTGGTTGTGTTTTACGTCTCTTGGTTATTCCCCAGCGTTAGATTCTGTTTCTTTGTTTCTCTGTCAGTTTCTTCGTTTCCCTGTTTTGATCTCCCAGTTTCTTGAGTTAATTATTAGTTTCACCTGTTGCCCGTTCTTGTGGCGGTCCTTTTGTGTGTACCTGATTGCTCGTTGCCCTACACCCTCCTGATTGGTTAATTGTTTCATGTTTCACTCCTGCTGTGTTGTTACCTGGTTTAGTTTTCTGTATTTAAGTTCGTGCCCTAGTTCAGTTGCCCAGTGGGTTGTTGTTGTATGTTAGATGTGCTATTTGTACTTCGCCTGCCTACCCACTCCTTGTTGCCCTAATCCATTTGTAGTTAGTCATTATTATCCCTTTTTAGTATTGACCCCTCGTGGTCCATTTTGTTTTGCAGTATTCCCAGTATTTTCAGTTTTCTGAATAAACCCCAATGTTCCCAGAGCCGCCAGTGGTCCATCCACCTTTTTCCCAGCCTGTACCATCCCACGCCCTTGTGCCAGACGCTCCTGGGTTCATAACAACATACACACACATACAATTTAGAGATGCCAATTAGCCTAACTTAATGCATTTGAACTATATATGGAAACTGGACATACTTTCCAAAAATTCCTTTTGATGTCGAAAATAATACCTCACAATCAGACACCTGACATCAAATAGAAATGCAGAACAAGTTTTTAAGCAGGAATTTCAGTCTAAAAGGGAATTAAAAGCATTCAGTAACTAATTGTACGCAAATTCATTATTAGTGAGCAAACACCCATGTACTTGTGGGCCCCATTACTACTTCAGACAGTGCATCCACCCCAGTGACTCACGTTCAAGGGAATCTGCAGTGAATCAACTTTCTGCTGTTCTTGTTTATTTATTACTGCTGTACAGCTGTCCAGATGTTGTTGTCGGAAGATAAATGAGTCTTTGTTTTATAGCTAAACAGAGGCGCAGAGATGCTCACATTCTCCAGCTGCCACCCAGTTGCTCACAGAAACAGATTTTTTATCAGGGCAGAACAAATGGTTTGTTTGTCCGGGCAAAGTTATGTCAATAACCATTATTCTGATGCAAAACATATTCCACTTCATTGTAAACTTTTCTTGTAAACTATGTAAACTCACAATGGAACGTTTAATCATGCTTTTAAGTATTAACTTTTCATTTCTATTTTTAATAAAGCTTAGATTCTCAAAAGTGACAATATACATGAGTACAAACAGAAACACATGCAGTACCCTCCAGAATTATTGGTACCCTTGGTAAATAAAAGTCAATCTGGCTGTGGAGAAAAAAAGTATTTTTATCCTCTTGATCTATTATTCAGAATATTAACAAAAGCCTGAGTTGAACATAATAATCATAAAACAAATATTTTTTGTCAAACGATTATTGGCACATTTAATACTTTATAAAGGCCTCCTGTTACAAAGATAACCTTCCCCTATAATGCTTTGTGTGGCTGGTCAGCAGATGGATCACAGGCTATTCCTCCAGACAGAATCTCTCCAGAGGTCTACGCTTGTGGACTCTCCTTTTCAGCTCATCCCACAGGTTTTCAATGGGGTTGAGGTCAGGGGACTGGGGTCATGACCATTCTTTGAGTTTATGGTCACTGAACTAATTTTGAGGTGTGTTTTGGTCATTGTCCTGTTGGAAGTTCCAGCAATGGCCCAATTTAAGCTTCCCGGCTGAGGAAGTCAAGTTTTGATTTATTTCTTTACACCTGATGGGGTCCATGATACCATGTACCCTAAGAAGTTGTCCTGGGCCTTTACAGTGGGCATGAGTGACGTTTCTGCATGCCTATCCCTCTGTCTACACCAAAGCCATCTCTGGTGTTTATTGCTAAAAACCTCTATTTTTGTCTCATCTGATGTTTGACAGACTGTAAATACTAAAGTTTATTGTTTGAGATCAACAGAGGCTTCTTTCAGGTAACCCTCCTAAATGACAAGTGGTTATGTAGGTGGTCTGATTGTAGTTTTGGAGACTTTCTGACCCCAAGACTCAACTACCATCTCCATTTCCCCAGCTGTGATTCTTGGAGATTCTTAGGCAACTCAAACCATCCTCACTGTGCATTGGGTCAATACAGATGTTTTTAAATGGCTAACACACTTTGACAGACATCATAGTTTTACACCAATACAAGGATCATTTAAACATCATTTTCTTTGACTGCTCATGTATGTGTGGTACAGTACATGTGTGTAATATACTGTATGTATGTATGAATTTGGTGTTATTATTCAGTAGTTCCTGTTGATTTCAGAACAAGTTATACAGTCTTTTTCTCTGTTTCTCTCATGAATGCTATTGCATTCCCCCCCTCCATTTTTCACCAAGCTTTTTTCCACTTAAATTGTCATCCCTTCCTGTTTTTGCTTCTTGATTATTTGTATATTATTTATAGAATGGTTTTTAGCAACTTTATGTTGCCGTTTATGGTAACATTGTCATCATTGCAGAATTGGGTTTGACGGCTGAACTGAATGCTACAGGGAAATTCATTATGGACAGAGAGCAAAATATATCGTTTGTCTGTATATTTCAAGTGGCAATATGTGATAAGTAACTATTTGCCACAGACTGTCATAACATAAACACTCAAATTTCTATGAAACTGCAAAACCACAAGCCAGAGGCACAGTTCTGAGTGCAGACGGCTTTTCATGTTACCCTGCCAAATATGTCAGGCCCTGTGCCTACATACACCTTGGCTAATGAAGCCCAGCTGACCCTGATTTTACAGATAATCTTGTTAAGAGTAAAGGTGAGGAATTAACTTTTGAGTTTTGAGGATTCATAAACCTGCTATGGGGGGAGGGGGGGGCTGCATCGGGTTCATCAACTTGTTGGACTGGTTTTTAATACCTGCTTTTTATTTTTAAATCATCTTGAATGTGCCACAAGAAAGTACATTATACATCTGGTTTACTGTTAATGACATCTTTTCTCTTTTTCTTATCCTGCACATGTATTGTCCTATGTTCCAGATCATCATCACATGCAAAATATGCCTCAGATGTAGCACATGTGTATAAGTAATATCCAAAATGTATTAGAACAGGTTCTAGGTCACTCCAATACTGGCTGCACAAACAATTAATGCAAACATGAATGTGTAGAGCGTATAGATATGTTCTGTATCAATACAAGATACTAGTAAATTTGATAGATTTATTTAATTAGCATCATCAAATGAGTCCAGGACCACACTAAATTATGTACAATTGATCCCCGATACAGCACATTCTGAGAAAAATGAACTACCTCAGACATCTTATAGCAAGGATTGCTTGAGGGGAAGTCAATGCTTTGTTGGCAAGATATTTCCAGTCAAGGAAGAAGTGTGAAATCAGCATATCCAGTGAGAGAACACGTTAAACACCCCCAGTGGAATGCCAATCAAAAGTAAATAGCTCTTGACCTCTGTATTAACCACTAACAATTAACACTAGAGTATTTAGCTGCAGAACAAGAACTCCCATACCAGTCCACTCCAGTCACTTTATAGCTTCCAGTTATGGGCTTGGCTACATTTTTTAGACAGGTGGACATTACTGTGCACTCCCATGATCGATCAGATTATTATTATATAGTGGTGCTGTGAAATATTTGACCCAGCTCTATATGAATGGCGCATACACAAAAATTCAATGTGCATTACATATTGCTGATGCATCAGACTGGCTAGCTATGATTAATTAGTTCTATTTCCTTCTTCTCCAACCACGTGCAATCCATCTCACCTGGGCTTTAGCATTTTTAAAGTTTATACCAGTTTAGTTGACATTTTCAAGGAAATGCAAAGGCTCCATTGAGTCGGCATTGTATACATATTTATAAAATGATCTTGCCTCCAGATAGCAACAGTAATACAGTTCATCAGGAGACCTAAAAAGAGCAGTTTCTCATCCTGTATTTTTTGGCAATATGTATATAATCTGTTTGATTGCGTGATATGTAGCATAAATATTCATTAACACGCTCTTCAGCTCTCCCCAATTTACTTGAAAGCAACATTTAATTTTGAAAGGAAGCAGGACGGCTTATTAAGTAGCAGAGTAAATGGCGGGAGGGAGATACTGGCCCTCTTCTCTGTGAGGTGCCGTTTGCACGTTCTTCCCCATGTTTGGGGCACATTTCCTCCCAAAGTCCAAAGACATTCAGTTGTGCATGTGCACCGCAATGGCAGTTTGACACCTGCTCCTGGGGACGGTCTTTAGCTCAGCCGTGCCGCTCTGTATTCCATGTCTCACATCGGCTGAGGATAACCAAGCCTTGTTGGTTCAAATATCCAAAGGGGCCTCACTTTAGCTCCCTAATAGGAAGCTGAACCCATGTTAACCTGCAATTAAATCTCCTATTATATTAATGGGCAAAAATTGTAAGTCAATTTGGATAGAAGCACCAGGCAAGCAACTAAATGTGAATTTTTTTTTAATGAAAATGTGATGTTTTTGTTGCAATCAACAGAAAATATGCCACCCAACATTTTAGGCGCAGACACCCCACAGTTAAATTTTGGCTTCTGTAAATGAAGCGTAATGGGTTCCGAGACAAAGCAGAGAATACAACTTACGCATCAGATGACTACATCTGTAATGCATCCCCTGGGACGGCAAAATATGGCTATTTCCCCAAAATCTAATTACATTCTTAATTACATTCACCTAAGTACTCTTCAATACACAGAACTAAATGTATCATTAATTCATTTGACAAAATAATAGGTTTACTTATTTTATCATTTGCCGAGTAATAATAATGAATTCACGTTAATTAATCCTTTCATGCCAATTTGTCTTGGATATTTTGAAAGATATATGGCATACATTACAGTGCTCTAAATGCAATAGCAGAAAGTATGCTTGTGTTTGTCTCTGTATGTTCAGCAAATCCAACACAAAATTAAACATTTTTCCATTAATTACCATTACCCATAATATTTACCATAAGTTTAAAATAATAATTTAAACAGTGTAGTGGGAGACTAAAGAAGAGTCCAGACATGTCTAACATTTATTCACTATTAACCTTCATCTACTCCCACAGAGATAGAAAAGAACCTCTGTGTATATATGCTCCTTTAATTATTGTAAACAGAGTACGTACGGAACAAGACATTATTGTGTTGTCACATAAGCAGAACACAATCATCATAAGCGTATCTACCAGTGCATTTTTTGATCAGCCAATCCTTGTCACTTTGTGGCTCCTGTGATATTGCACTAAGGCAATTAATCTGAGTCTGGTATTTTCCTGTGCATAAAGGAGAGTGTGTTTGTGTATATGTAGATGAGCATGTGGAATAATTAATGTAATTATCTTTAGTATTTTGCATTACAGTAACCTGAAGAGTATTTGGTGTGGTTGTCGCTTAATTTCTTCATGTTCCTGCTGAAAGGTCCCAGACGCTTGTTGACTTTGCAGCTTACTGTGTTTTTTTTTTGCCCCTGACAGCTATAGCACCCAAAAAGCCAGCTGATTGAGTAACAATGAGTGGTAAATTTCTCTCTTTTCGATAAATAAAATAGGCATTTCTGCTATAAGCTACAGCTGTTCAGTATAAATTTATTCATGAATTCCTAGAGGATGGAATATGTAGCTAGGTTAATTATGGCAAGGATTTGCTGTGCTAGGCTCTTGTTTAAATGTAAAACATATAAGGCTAAAGTGTGCTGTCACAGAAAATGGTTAACTGAAGGGGTTGAATTGATAGAACGTACACCAATGATCTCTTCATAATAACAGTACTGTAAAATAGTGAAAAATAATAAATGTCATGTGCAAGCTAATATAGGAATAATTTGCTTTTTGGAGATGCTTCTGAGACACATTTGAGAGGCAGTATAACTGAACTATTGTGTCAGTGAGTGTGATTTTAGTAATTACTAAGGAGTACACAGGAAGTATTACTACAGGAAGTCTTAGTACAGTATGCTATTAAGATTGAGCACCAAATACATACAGTATCTGCTTTATATATTAAGTACCATATACATATTAATAGACAATTTTTAAATATTGGTGGGGAAACAATTCTATATTTCTTCTAAAACCTGTTCAATTCAGAAAAAAAAACTCATTATTATGTTATGAATCAATATGGAAAATATTTTATAACAATAGTACATATTATTGTTTAATTTTAATTTCACTGCTATTTGAAGACATGCTGCATGATTCCATGCTTGCTTTGTATAAACTGTACTGTTCGCCTGCATTAACATAAACACATACTTACTTTTTATGCAGCGTTATACACTGGCACCACTAGGCTTATTAAAAAGCCCTTGTGTCACACGGGGTAGCAGAGCAGTAAATTGCTCTTGATGGAATAAGTTGGCTCTACATTGCAAACTTTAGCAACGTTTTACAGTGAGTTATACAGACAACAACACATAATTAACTGAATTTGGAAACTCAACATCTCATTATATTCTGGTTTTGTTTTGTGATAAAAGTACAAACTGCCAAGAATAGGCCACACATAAATATGCCATCTAAATGAGAAAACAGCTATTGGATGAAATGAATGGGCAACTTTTTGCTAAAAAAGAAGTGCAAAAATGAGTGCCATTTGTAGTCCTACTTGAAAACTGGCACACCTCTGTTATAAAGCGATTACTACTGATGTACTCTATAATTGGCTACTAAACTGACAACTGAAATGTGGCAGACATTAAAATAATGCTTACATCCTTTGAGTTTATTAACAGAATCACATAAAAGGGTGACACACGACAAGACAAAAAAGGACAACACTTTTCCAAAGGCTTTGTTTATCTTTTGACAAGATGTATTTATAAAATATAGTTTTTCAGGCTGACTTACCTATTTCACACTATTTTCAAAGAAAATAAAAGCCCCAAGACCCATCTGTTCCAAGAATGACTGATTCCGCTTCATTTTTTTCCTGAATGTTCTTAATGTTGTACTTTGTGTTGATTGAATCGTAGCCTTATAAGGTTCCGGCTTTGTTTGCTAGTTCCTGTGCAGCTCCTGCTCTAATGCTGCACCTGGGCATTTATTGGAAGCTGAGCATAGCTGCACTCATGCCTAGTCAAACTCCTTCTTTTTACTGTGCTGTTTGCCTCACTTGTGCATCATTTTGAACAAATGCATCAGATCTATTTACAAAAAAAGGAAATATAAATATATATAAATGTAAATAAAAGAAGTTTTAATAACATAGTAAAAATGATCTATTGGACCTGTAATATAATACAAATTAATTGTATTCTCTTTACCAAAGATATATAAAGAAATATAATTTAGGAGAAACTCTACTATAAAGGAATATATTAATTTGTGAGTGATTTTTCACCAACCCTGTTAAGTAGCTTATCTTTGCCACCAGTTTCTCTCGGTTAATTTGCTGTTACCAGAGTGGACAATACAGTCGATTTTTAAAGCTATCCGTCATACACTGACAGAATGCAGAGAAAAATCAGCCAGCGTACACAGGCAGACATGAAAAGCACTGGGAGAACAGGACCCAGCCCCAACACGCTCAACATCAGCCCATCGTCGAGCGCCTGCACCTCCAAACATCTCTGACTACCACCCACTGGCACGATTGTGTGTTCTATCCTTGCCGTGACTCTTTTTCCCTTTTTTTGAGATTTTTTTGCATATTCTCTCTAAGTACTAAGGCCTATCATTCAGATTGACTGCTTTCTCTAAACTGCATGCGGTATCTGCTCTCCCATGTGTAAAGAGACTTGCATCCTGTCCGGGTTCCTCCCCTCAAGTCAATGTAGGCTAGTGGTTTTGGAAAAGCAGCCACTGTATACAGAAGGACTAAAATAAACTGTTACTGCCTGTCTGTCATTTTCTCAGACCGGGGCTGTAATGCCTTCTTGGACCTCCGGAGAAACATGATGCTGCAGGATTTTATTTTGCATATAAAAATTCAAAGATCCATAATGAACATGTATTCAGTACATTCTTATTGAACTTAAATAGTTCCGTTTTGAGGTACTCTGGTTATATTTTATTTATAATTATCTACTTGTCTGAGAAATGTTTTTTCTTCTATTTTGTCTTATTGGCTGATTCATCAGCATTTGGCTAACAGAGACACTGTCAGTGAACTTTTATCATCGGACTTAGCTGGTGTTGATAACAAAAAGGGGGGGGGGGAAACTATTTCACAGAGAGCTGCTATTGATGTTTCTGATTATGCTGGCTGGGTCTTTTCTTTGGTGATGATTCGGAGGAGGAAGATGTCACAGCTGTCACTTCATCAAATGAAAACAGCAGGACACCACAATAACCTGCTAGGATATGTGTATGGGAATATAAAGAAGGAAGTATAGAATGGTGAATAATCACAACAAAGCCATGGGAGATGGGCAGCTAATATCGTAATCAAAATGGGTTTAAAGCCCAAGAGATCTAAGGGAACCAAGGGCCCGATACACAATTACCATTAAAACGCTTTAGAAAATAATATTAAGGACCAAAACACAGCAAAGATGAGCAATGCAGGGAGCAATGCAGAAAACCTGTCAGCGACTCGACGAGAGAGATGCATACATAGTTAGAATGATATTACCCGGAGTCCACCAATCAGACGGATAAGAAACTTATGGAAGGAATAGGATGGAATGTAGATTTTTGTTTTTAATTTTTTTTTTCGTATTCCAGAGAAAATGTCAGTGGAATCTGATCACATCACCTCTGTGGTGATTTGTTCCGATAACCATCATACCAGACCTGCTCAATAGGAAAAGGAGCTGGCTGCAATCAGAGATGTGTGGGATTCATGGGTAGAGATCCTGTCACTCATGTACAATCTTGTTCTTTATGTTACAGCAGAGAAGCAGCTTGTTCTATTCAGGGGACACTGTCCCTTCGGGCTGCACATGCAAAATAAGCCTGCAAAGGGTGGCATCCGGATTTGGGTGGCATAGACTAAAATCCCAGCCGACAGAGTGGCTCAGCTGCCAGGACTGTGGCTTCGCACATCCAGAGCTTGGGGTTTTATTCCTGGTCAGTCTGCATGTCCTACCTGCCTTAGTGAGCCTTTTCTTCCCCCGTAGTCCAAAGACACGTGGTTATGGGAAGAAGGGCCTCTACAATGCAGTGTGTAATTTGGGTGAGGGGCATCCTGTGCAGGGTGCACCAGGCTCTGCAGACTCACCATGACTCTTTACTGGATGAGCTGTTATGGAAGATGGATGAATGGCATGAAATCTATGTGTGGAACATGCAGGCCTCTGCTATAAAATCCTATAAAAAGAGTCCCTGTGAAACAGAGAATGCAGGGACAGCTAGAGGACTGAGGCCATAACAATGAATGAGGCTTCCTTGTGTTCCAAGAAGTGTGATGAGAACAGTGAGGAAAAAGACATCAGAGTTCCTGAAGAGGTTCAGAAAATGCAGGCATTCCAGTGAAAATTTTTCTTCCTCTTTCATTACTGTTGTTGTGCTGTCCTTGTCCAGGAAGAATAAGGATGTCCTTCTTATGAGCACAAAGACACATATCTAAGCAACAGATAAAATAAGATGCAACAAATCATTCTGGACTGCGGTGTCACCAGAGGGGGGGTTGACAACCTTGATGAGGTGACGGAAGAGCAGAGTTGCCAGCAGGACCCCAGTTAGCCTCTGGTGATTTTCCACAATATCGTCAGTGTGTCTGCATATATGGCCCTTGTTCTTTGGACTAAAACAAACCAGGAGTGGAATGATAGAATACTGCATTAACGCTGGATATTCCTCGAGGCCCCTGTCAAACCCCAGATCCACAGGCGAGACCGTCTACCTGGATCCCCTGCAGCTGCTTCTACTGTCCAGAGAATTCAAGCTGAGCCACCCTAACCTTCCACCAGATCATCATCACGTGCCAGTGAAAAAAAACAGTATGTCTAATATGTCTCCCTGCCATGATAATAAGGCCAGGAACAGATAAAACAAAAGCGGCTGCAGGAAATCGCTCACACATAGCCTGCCCATGTGGAGAGTAAAAATGGGTGTAAGTTTAGAAGGTTTAAGGGGTTATGGAGATGTTTGTAGGATTATCCAGATGTTCAGTTTTAAAAAAATGTGTGTGTGTGTGTATGTGTATGAATGTATATGTATATGTGTGTGTGTGTATATATATATATATATATATATATATATATGGGTCATTCTCACAAGTCATTTTTATCTAATTTTTAAAATGTCTGACTGTTTAAACTGCCTCCGGCGTATTTCCTCTTTTTGTTACATTATCATTTATTTCAGTAATAAACAAATGTATTTCATCAAATCCAGGCCAAGAGAAGAAAACTAACTGCAAATTGAGCAAAAATATACATCATCCAAACCTATTGTTTATTGTGAGTTACAGGCTGTAAAACTGAAGGATTTAAAATAATTTTATCTAGTTTTCTTTTTTTGACTTTTGCTGCCTATTTGGGTAAAATAGTAAAAAAAAATAGTTAAAAAAAAAAAAATCAATTGCTTTACAAAAAACAAACATGGCTTTTTAAATTCTCAGGTTCCTGAGACCCATATCATGATATTTGTTTAATGGTTTACCTTAAACTTATGATGTACAGATTATTGATTTCCATCAACAATGCTATTTTGCAAGCAAGTACTAGCTGAATTTTAGTGCTTTCAGAAATGGTAGATGAACAGGTGGTGATAAGAAACAAAAGGCATTGTATTATAGGTAGGACTGTCAAATAATTCATTTCAAGTCGCCATTATCGTGATATCATGTTGCAGTAACATCTCTTTTCTGCATGCATTTGTCCTACACAGGGTCTTGGGGGTCTGGAGCCTACTGTATCTCACAGGCTACGGGAGCAAGGTAGGGAACAACCCAGGATGGGGTGCCAACCCATCAAAGGGCACACAGACAATTTGACAACTTCAATTCAGCATAGCATGGTTTTGGATTGTGGAGAGAAACAAATTGCCCGTAGGTGTGAATCCGCGTGTGAATGGTGTGTGAATGTGCCCTGCAATAGGTTGGCACTACGTCCTGGGTTGTTCCCTGCTTTGTGCCCCTAGGTTCTGGGATTCAGGACCCCTTTACAACTCTGAATAAGACAAGAAAATGGATCAGTGATGGTTCTAGACCATTTCAATGGGTGGGGGGGGAGGGGCAGTTCTTTTGTTAGGGGGGCCAGATGCATTTGACCTTAACATCCTTCAAGTTCTATTACATTAAGAAGCAAAAGACAATTTTGAAAACCAATATTTCTGCAATGCTTTGCAGTCACATTTTACAGATATGTAACTCACTCTGATTTATTGTAAATTGTTACTGTCTTGCTTCCACAAGCTTGATTATTTTTTTTATGTCGTTTGTTGTTGACTTTGCTTTTCAACAACTGAAGCAACCTGACCACCTGGAGCACTCGCATTGAATCCGCCAAGAAATTGTGCTTACGGTTCTGTTTCGCCTGTTCCCAGTGCACAAAATTTTAGCCCACATATATAAATGTAAATAATAATAATAGTAATAATAATAATGCATTTATTTCCAACCAAATAACATGCAGATTTAGGGGGGCCACGGGGGGTGTTGGGGGTTGTCACAGGGACACTGCCCTCCCCCAGAACCACCCCCCTCCCCGAAATGGATGGATAGAAGTATAGTACATTAAATGTTGTTCATAAAAAACTGTCTTGCTGATAGTTTGCATTTGTCTACTCTTAATCAGTGTTTGGAAGTTTCCTTTGCCAATTTTTTAGGCAGTCATCCTACAGGGAGAACATGGGTCATCAGAAAGTTGACTAAGCAGAATACTGACTTTGGCAAACAAAGCAACAGTTTTTCAGTAATATTTAAACCTTAAGTAACCTTTAAGCCTTAAATATGAGAGAAAAAACTTAGATATCAAGGCAATTGGAAAGTTGGTAACACAGATTTCATCGTAATACAAAGTAAAACATTTGTAATTGGCCAATAATGTGAACATACAGCATATAGTTCAAAGTTTAGACAAATTCGAATGGATTCAAAATGAAGTGCAAAGAAATAAAATTCAATGACATAAACATATAATAGGACTTATAGTTCTGCATCCTGGCTCTTAAGTTAGTTATTGTGGAGAAACTCACTGTTAACAGGGTTGGTGGAATTCTGTCTGCCAAACCTGAGTTATGATAACAAGTACAATTGTTTTCTGCCTGAGTTCAGTAACAGCTTATTTTGAATTTTAAGCCCGAAGGCAAGTTAACTCTTCAGCATATGTGAAATGATTCAATTTGTCACAAGCTAGAAAGCAGGAAATTTAAATAAAGTTATTATAGTATGCATGCACTCATCCTAAGAGATGGAACTACACGTAAATGTGGACGAGGTTCTAAAAGGTTTAATAGGGAATATGGAATTTGTGTGCCGCTTCAAGGCTTTTTGACTTTGTCAGGAACCTCTATTTAAACAAATAAACAAAAAAATCACAGCTCTGTTGTTGGGGTCGGTAGCGACCCCTTTTAAAATGCATAAAAGCACCACATAGATTTGTGTGCTGCATCAAGGCTTTTTGACTTTGTCAGCAATCTCTATTTAAACAAAATAAATTAAAACATTTTTTTTTCACTAGGCAAGGCATGCCCAGACATGTAAGGCAAGATAAGACCAATTCAGTGTATTTGTATAATTCTCTTGAGGTTTATTTTGCCATAATTTTTTTTATTGAAAACGAGAGATATGTTGTCAAAAGAAAGGTCCAGAAAGCCACACCAAAAATATTAAAACCAATCTTTTCATGGATAAGTAAGCTAACAAGGTAACCAAGAGGTAAGAAACAAATTGGATGATAAATAATTGTTTTGAGGGTATTTTATGGCTGATTTAAGACACCGACCCATCTAACATCAGAGATAGGAACAGAAAGCTAACATAGGACAAACGTATAAAGTCAGTTCCAATTATGTTAATACATTCCATAATAAGATAATCTTGAAATGAAATAATTGCATTACCACAAACACCTACTAAGGTCCTTGAACCCTTTTGTGAGGAATGCTAGATAAGCAAACATTGTTATTAAATCTGAATTCAAATTGATGACAGCTTCATAAAGCATTCATAATGAATAATAAACATGACAAACATGTTAAACATGTGTTATATAAATGTGTTTTACCTTTTATAAATATTTATATCCATGTTTATAATGCTTTATGAATGCATTATAATGTGTTATGAATGATTTCACAGATTCTTATAGACATGGCATTCATAGAAACTGTTACCGCAATTCCTTACGTATCTAAAGCTCTGATTACCTTAGGAGGATTTTACGTTTTTTTTGTCTACATTAGACTTATGAACATGTTTGTTGGTGAAGTCTCCACCTGTGTAAAATGATGAAATTCCATAAAATACTTTTTGAAAATTATTACTCAGCAGTGTTCAGCATCTCTCCTTAACCCCTGAGACTTTCAGCGGTCCTTGACAGAGGTACACATTAGTGAAGACCTTTCTCACAAGATACATCATTTCCCGCATTGATGTCAGACTCCCTTTTGTGAGACATATCTGACATATCTTAGGACAGGCTTGTCAGCAACATACCTGGTAATTTAGATTATTTCAAAATATCAGAATTTGTCAAACTGGAAACTATTCTTGGTTTAGGTTGAAATCAGCCAGCCATCCCTACGTAGGTAGTGACTGCTTGTCCGATATTATTGAATGGCTACCAAAACAAACAAGCAAGCAATTAATTAGTTAATAAAAACATTACATTCCACCTTGTTCCGCTTTCCATATGTGCTTTGACTTTGCTTTGTTGTTGTTGATGATGGTGGTATTAATATTTCATAATGTTTAGAAACAATTTACAAATTCAGAAAATTCAAATAAAACCCCCAAAAAAATCAAAGAGCCACTTTAAGTTGTGCACAACAGTCACCCCTTCCAGCTTGTTCACGCGGGTCTACTGGGCAATCTCTAGACTTTGTTTGTTCTTTTTAATCATTTAACTGAACAAAATCTTAATATATATATAAAATATGCAATGTGAGGGCAGCACAGTACTGCTTCATACCTCTGTGACCCGGGTTCAAGTCTCTGCCAGGGTTCCAGGTATGTGGAGTTTGCATTTTTTCCCCATGTCGTTATGGGGTTTCCTCTGGTGCCAAATTGCCCGTAAGTGTGCATTTGTGAGTGACTGGTGTGTGAGTGTGCCCTGTGATGGGTTGGTGCCCCATCCTGGGTTGTTCCCTGCCTTGTGCCCGTAGCCTCGGGTATAGACTCCAAATTCCTTGTGACCCAGAATAGGGCAAGTGGTTTCAGAAAATGGATAGATGGATATATTCAGTGAAAAGTAATTAATTTAACTAACAATAAGTCTTTGAAGGGGTCCCTCCTGACATTCAAGGAGAATGTGTCAGAAGTGAACGATTCTGAACAAATCTTTTAGTTGATTAAATTGAACAGAATCGAATAAAGAATTGTGATTTCCATGCAACATCTGCCTAGCTGACCCCATTTACACCCTGTCAAAGTAATTAGTCCAATTACTTTCAGCTGGGTTTCCTTAACTGATGAGCATGTATTCATGGGTGGTGCTGGTGACCAATTGCCATGGAAACAGAAGACATCACACAAACACAGGCATTTGTTTTGCCTCCTGCCAGCTTGTGTAACAAAAAATAGGAGTTTGGAATTCAGGAAGCTTAATTTATCATTCGAGTTAAAGTAATTACACAAAAACAACACTAAGTATTATGCATTCTGAATTTCAATGATTAAAACAAAACCAAATAAAAAGCCTTCACTTTTAAATGGCATAAGGACCAAACAATGTAGGATGTGATTCAAGTTTCATAAATAAATAAATCCAATGGCATCTTTGAAGAGAGGACAAAGTAACACAAATCAAACCAACAATTACACAAGTCAATATGAAAGCAGAAAGCTATTCAGTTTTTTTGTTTGTTTTTTTGTCTTGGTATTCATATGCATGTGGACGCAATCTACAACAAATCAAACACTTGTAAACAGTAAGCCTTTATCACTCTTGGAACTGAAGTGCTTAAAAAATGGTGACAGCAAAGTTTTTTTCAAGGGTTTGTGCCAGTACATTTCACATTTTGTCATTTGCTTTGCAATACCCCCTCCTCATTAAATTTTGGTGGAAGTTATATTGTTATAAAGGTGCATTGTGACAAGTTTCAGCAAGAAATGAACTCATCGATCTGGAAAGGAAATCAATTTAATGAAGCATTTCCCCTTTTACTTAATAGCTGTAGTAATTACATTTTTTCAATCTTATTTTATTTTACGTAAAGTTTTAAGTTATACGTGTTTAGAAGGTCATATATATATATGACCTGATTATTATATATACCTGATTATTCACAGCATAAAGCATAAAGACAAAGTCACAGTGTTCCTCCATAAATGTCCTTTAATCAGTGTTATATAGTCCTATTATAATTACCCTGAACTCTGTTTACCAAACAAACCTCTGAATAATATATTTAGAAGTCAACATGAGAGCTTTTAAATAAACAATTTGTTATATGTTCCAATAATTGAACAGTGTCCCTATTAAACTGGATCTTGATACATCCTGTTACCTCAATCTAAATGCCATTAAAACATTCTGACTGCCTGAGAGTCCGTGACAAATCCAGCTCCCAACGGCGCGATTTGGCCCCGGCGAGTCCAGGGAGCGAGAGCCGCCGGGATTCCAGTGAAGCTCACTGGCTGCCAGGCATGTGACACTTAAATAATCTTTCATAAAATCCCACACCTCCCGAAAAGGCCGGGGAAGGAATCGTTCCGCTTCTACAGTCATGGGCGTCTAACATATTCTGCGGGTAGGGGAGCAAGGGGGGAGGACGAGGGCTGCCATGTGATTGCCAAGGTCTAAATGGCAATGCTCTTATTCATTTGCCCTGGGTCCCATGGGAGGATCCATCGCATCAAGAGGCTCATAGTCTTAGCTAATCTCCTCCGACTGCAGCTGACCTGTCTGTTCTGTCTCTGCCTCCGATGGTGCCGAATGAAGTGCTTTTCAACGTGGAGAAAAAAACAAAAACATAAGTAATTATTTGATGCATGAAAGGACCAATGGCATAGCCTGGGTGGGACAGTTGTTGAGATTAGCTTCCCAGAGGCAAAGAAAAGAAGACAGCAGACATTATGGAGTCAACCAAACAACGATAGGATTATTAAAGCCCTTAAACCTCCCATAAACTTAAGTTCAATAAACAACATTAGCAGGAATTACAAGCCTTAATCCTCGTGATGTTTGAACTGTGCCTCCAATAAAAACCATGCTTCCTGGCTTCAATTTTCACACGGATGTTGGTTTGCATCTCCCAGGCTTCAGTAGCACACTGGCATCTTTTGTTTCCGGGTCATTCTATCATTAACACATACTATAATCATCACTTGAGTGGGAAACATTTTCAAATCCACTGTTACCAGTGGGAACAGCTAAGTCCATGTAGTCGACGTAGCACATTTAGGAACACAGTAACGCACAGAAGCATCGATAGAATCTTCTGAGAGCTGTGCCAATTACCTGTAAATGACTGAATGCTGAGTTACATCAAGACCTTTGACACCCTTAATTATGTTTGTTTAAAGACCATCCCTTGAAGTCCCCAGGAATTCATTATAAAGAAAATCCCCTGAGCAGAATACAATGAATGTCAAGAGTGTGCAAAGGATACCAACTTGAAAAAGCTGTGCCAATTAATTAAAAGAGCACAATTTAATCCCTTCTTTCAAGTGAAGCCTACCATTGTAATGACTAGGTGGATGAACAGTCTTCAAAGCCATACTCAAACCATATATTCTAAGCAGTTCATATTCAGCAGTTGTATATATACTACACACACACACATACACACACACACACACACTGTATATCCCATAAACGCATTTACATTATGACGGCACTGCTATGCTCTTTATTGTAACATGATGAGAAATAAGAAAACTGACACTTTCCACTTCCTCATTTCAACCCTGCAAAAGTAAGGTCTACAAAATCGTTTCTTTTATGAATGACAGATCACGGCCATGCTGATGTACACACTAAATATTGCAGGGAGAAAAAATCATTCCAAAATATCAAATGGCTTCTTAATTCAGTGAGAGAAATGTTAAACAGCTTCAGCTCATGTAAGATCAAACATGATCTGTTTTTCAAATCATCCATAAATAAATATACTCTGGAAACCCTGTGGACAAAAGCAGGTTTTCATTCTCTTGTAGAAATGCCAGGTTTCCATTTTGCTGTCTTCTATAGATTTGTTTTGTGTACTTTTTTCTAATCCCAACATAATTTAATTTTGATACAATTCTTGTTTATTTGCAAAATATAAATAATTTTGCATTGTTGGAATTTCTTCACATGCCTCCTCAATTTAAAGATTCATATCAGTGTCTCTGTAGCATAAAAATGTGCTTCTCCTTTATATAACACCCTTGCCCACTGCTTGACTTGTATTGCTACATTTTTCACACACATTGACACATTGAGTCCATTACTATATTCCGTCTTTTTTACCAGGTTAATAATTTATTTGATGGGACATTTCAGATTACATTAGGGGTAAAACAGTAATGTCTCCCCTGGGACTAAGTGGCCAGATGTCTTAATCATCACATTAGCTACAATTTAAGTGTGCACCTACTTTAAATCCCCATATCTACTGATCCTAGGAATATTACCGCAAATACTAATAAAATCCACTAAATATTCATTCAACTATGATTCCTGTAAAATAGACTGTTTCCTGCAAAGCATTCGTAACCTTGTAAGCATTATTTTAGATCTACTGTTACAACTTAGTAAGAAAACGATGCAGTATATAGCAGTCAGTCATTTAAATATTGATGGGTTTATAGACTGGTCTGTGAGTGATATCTTCCTTTTTACAGCAGGTGTAACAGTGGACACCGTTACTACATTTTTATATGTGCTAATATTACAATAGTACAATTTAAATGTCTTCTGTAGAGGGAGCCTGTATACTGGGTACCTTATATATGGCCTAAAATTGGCAAAAGAGTCCATCCATCCATAGTATGGAGTTTACGTCAAGGCAGGTGACGCTATGATTATATAATTCTTTGGTAAAACCTCACATTGAATATTGTGTGCAGGTTTGGTCACCATACCTTAAGAAGGACATTGCTGACTTAGAAAAGGTGCAATCTTAAAGGAATTTCTTATGAGGAGAGGTTAGCATAGCTGAATCTGTTTAGCCTCGAACAAAGGAGACTAAGGGGGGACATGATCCAGGTCTATAAGATTTTAACGGGTCTGGATGCTGTTCAGCCAAATGACTATTTCAGTATTAATTTAAATACTAGAACTAGTGGCCATAAGTGGAAATTAGCAGAACATTTTAAAACAAATTTGAGGAAGCACTTCTTTACACAGCGTGTAGTTAGAGTATGGAATAGTCTTCCTGCTA
>JAODJU010000035.1:23119422-23129893 GCA_026776725.1 Gnathonemus echidnorhynchus | reverse complement strand
TGTGCTTCGGTGTTCCTAGTGCTTGTTAACTGCCCTCTCCTGTGCTTCGGTGTTCCTAGTGCTTGTTAACTGCCCTCTCCTGTGCTTCGGTGTTCCTAGTGCTTATTAACTTCCCTCGCCTGTATCTTGTTGAACCTCATCATGTATGTATTTAACATTATTGTATTTGCCCCCTAGTGGTTTGGACACATACATCCGAGTTTTAACTAGCATGGAAAAATGGCTTTCAATAAATCAAATTAATGTCTTAATGAACCAAAAACTGGTCGTTACACTTCACACAGTCTTTGAACAACATGACTAGAAAGTTTGATATTTTTTGTGCCATGGTTTTTTTGTAATAAGTAAAAATATAACTACCTTGATGGCCTTATTTAAGGGGCTTGAGTTGCCAGAAGTTAAATAAAAGCAAGCACTACAAAGTATTTTGTTCATCACAAACTATAACAGTATCAAGATAAAACACACCTTTTCCCATAAAAATGACTGTCAAGCTTTCATTCGGCTTACTCACTCACTGATCGCAGAAACTAAGCCAGTACCTGTAGGCCGCTGCTGTGTCATTCATCTTCGGAGTGTTCTAACAAAACCCTTGAACAGAGTAGCAAACTTCCCCTCTTTCGAAAGCTTGATCTGTTATGTGCATGTCCGTACTCTGGTCCTCAGCTGGTCATTGTGTGTGCTTGTGTATGCATGTTGTTGCTTTTGTTTCCTGCATGGTCCCTATAGGTATTAGAGTTTGTTTGCCTTGTGTCCACTGTATATATTCCTTGCCTGTAACATCCTTTTCAGTCAGTTTGTGTTTGGTTGCTCACCAGTGTGTTTTGACCCCTCGTGGTCCCTTTGTTCTCTGGTTTCCCTTTTGATACCATTTTGTGGAAATGAACCCGCTTCTGTTCTGAGTGCTGCATTGTGGATCATCCTCTTGCCAAGCCCTGCTATAACACATATTTCATAAAGACATCATACATATACTAGGTCAGGGGACAGCAACAGAACTGCCTGACCTGTGGGGTATTCCCTGAAAGTAGCTAAAAAAAGGCAGACTTTCCCAAAAAAGTCAGACTCAACCTACCTCCATCTCTAAACTTAGCCTCACGTCATTCCACGAACGCAGTTCAGTTTTATTTAATCAAGGTTCATTCAAGACAGACTTGCATAGTCTCACTTAGTGCGCACACCCGCAATATTTAAGAAGCCCAAATAAATGGATGAACGATAGATCGACCAAATGAGTCAGAAAGCCTGTAAAACGAGAGCGGTGTTTCTTTCCGCCGCAGAACAAACGATGCTGATGGAGCTGTATGAAAAATGTAAGCCAAAGCCAAAGCTGGATTCATTCTTAAACACAATCTCATTCACTAACTCATTACCGTAACATCAATTTTCTTTAGTTTTTAAATTAGGTTGACAACAGATTCACAGTATAGAAGTTCATTGTTTAAAATGTTGATTTTGCCTCTGAGGTACTTAATTACTGTAGTTGCGGAGTAAAA
This sequence comes from Gnathonemus echidnorhynchus, assembly GCA_026776725.1. Taxonomy (NCBI): domain Eukaryota; kingdom Metazoa; phylum Chordata; class Actinopteri; order Osteoglossiformes; family Mormyridae; genus Gnathonemus; species Gnathonemus echidnorhynchus. The sequence continues at coordinate 23,128,397 of JAODJU010000035.1, read as the reverse complement.
CAATTGCCAATACAAAACAACTGATGGAATGAAGGCATTCATTGTCTATTGTGGGTTATATTCAAAAAGATTTTTTTTTAATTATCTAGTTTTGTGTTATTTGATCTTAAAACTCCAACAGTAGTGCCCATGTAATTGTTGAGGAATCATTAAATCAGCGCTACAAAATGACATAATTTTAATAAACTTAAGAAGGAAAGGTAATGTCAATTGCTCTGCACAAAATTCAAATGCTGGTTTTCATTGTAACATTTTGTTTTTCTCAAAGGATTCTCATGTGGATGAGAATGACCAAATATAAGCATAGTTGGCTACTACCATGCTTTCATTTTCAAATTATTAATGTTTCTGTGCATCTCAATTGTGTTCACAATGTAAATATAAGATTCTATGTTCCACGTTTTTCATGCTGACAAAATCATCGAGGGCATAACCCCCTTTATTTGGTTGATGAAGTAATTATACTTAATGAATGGCGACACCTTCTTATGTCGGGGCTGTGATTGTGCTGGTGATAGGAGAATATGCACAACTCCACAGCGAATAACTTTTTAAGCACTTTTATGACATATACGGCTGATGGGAGTATAGACCCCTAAACACATCAAATAAAAAATGCATGCATGCACTCGTGCACACACAAACACACATAAGGTTGTTGTGTGTTAGTCTTGTGTTAGTTTATGTGGCAACTTGGTCCGAGAGAAACACTCTTTTGTTTTTAACTGTGTGCTGTACTCAGCTGTGTAGGGTGATTTGACTTCTTGACATACCAACACACACACACACATACACACACATCGTTGTAGGTACCGTCCTTGCATTTCTACGGGCAAAACCCCAAACCCAGCTATATGACAACCCTAACCCCTACCCAAGCCTAACCTTATCCATAAGGAACCAAACCAAAGGCAAAACCTTTGACATGGTAATGTTTCTGATTGCAGTTACAGATTTTTATAAAACTGAGATTAGCTTTGTGGGTAGTGAAACATGATCCCCACACTGACAAAAGAACAGGTTTTTGATGTGTGGACACTTGAGCACAGGAGAAAACTGAGGTCCTATAAAAAGTAGCCAGATAGATAGATAGATAGATAGATAGATAGATAGATAGATATTGAATGGTTGACAAAATTTTATCTATTACTTTCTAATGTAAACCTTTCTTCAGCAATAAGTCTGAGACAAAGCCAGCCCTTGGTCTTCTGGTACTTTAGGCAAGATTGTGCTGGGCCCCCCCCCCCCCACCTCTCCCAGTTGGCAGAAAACAAATTTTGTCTATGAATCCGTCTTAGAAGCAGGAAGAATGTGAGCAGGTGATACTTAAATCAGATTAGTGTCGGCTGCAGATCAAGAATGAAAATTATTGATCCATATGGGGAGATTCTCTATTCACCCACCTCACCCTGCTCTCCATAAGACACACAGACATGGGTAAGCTTCGATATCACAGTGAAGGCCAGCCACCTACTGCACGCATGGAGCTAGGGGTTAAGGGCCTTGCTGCAGGGCCCTCAGACATGTGACTGTTCTGCTGAGGCCGGCCTCAAACTGGTGACCTTCTGATCACAGACACAGAGGCTTAGCTCAGAGCTAGAAGCTGTCTTTACATTGACATCTTGCAAATTAGCAAACAAATTGAATATTACATTATTTCAGCATAACTTGGGTATGTCAGGCAGATGCTGGACAGATGTATGTATACCATGTGGATAGCTAGCTTGTCTCTTTTACAAGGAAAAGAGTGAAATATTAAAACTAGTGTAAATAACTGTCATGGCATGGAATGGAACTGAAGGTGCTACTTCTAATTTTTTTCACTCGCTCTTTTGTGCCCCCAAATCAAATGGTGCCCTAGGCGATCACCTATGTCCCTGCTAAGAAAGCCTTCGAAGGAAAATATGCAGGAAACACGTCCAAAATACTCAAATTAATATTTTTCTTTTTGCTCGTCACATGCTGTTTACTGGTATGTCCACAGTAAGGACAGTATGTAGTATTAGCAGCGCAGATTCCTCAGAAGAACTGGACTGTGACTGTAGACAACATCTTCTTGCTCTTTACTCCATAACGATAAAAAAGGTATTATGGCTCACGGCTGTTTCCCATTGCAAATACGTTTAGCATTCAGCTGGGAAATCATCTCCAAAGAAATGCAGCGAATGAAGAACTGATTGGAATAAGAAATTGTACCTGGTATACAGCATTGTCCAGAGTTCAAGAAAGCCACAAAACAAATCTTTAATACAATTAATAGATGGACTAATTCAAACTTTAAGGGTGTAAAGTGAAGAGTTTTGGGGTTTATCATAAACATACCTTTGAACATCTGTTTGAACATGGATTCATACTCAGTCCGACCCTCTGCCCCATTTTCTAGCTAAATTCATGTATACAAATGAGGAAATTGATATTTTGTATTCAAATAAACTTGACTGAAACTCATATGAGACTGGTATATAGCCATAATATCTTTACAGTATTTTATAAGAAATATGATACAGAATTGCAACTTGATGGTATAACACTCTTGCATTGAAAAATGATACACTCTGAGTATAATGCACGGACTTAATAAAAAGAGTGGGTATAGGAAGTTATGTAGTAGAGTAGAAATTGGTTTTCTTGCCTTCACCAACCTCAGGTTGGTTCTGCAAAAATCACCTTTCTGTGTGCAAAGGAAGGTGGCGAGAAACTCACCAGAGTTGGGGTCAGAGTTGCCGTCCGCCTCAGTCCGTTTGTCGGGTGAAGCCTGTTCGTAGAAGTCCTCCTGCGGCTGAACCAGAGGGAGAGGATGTGAGAGGAGTGTTCCACTGCCCACTGGCTCGTGGTCTCCTAGACCACTGTCACTGCAGCTTTCCTGGGAGCCGTCGGGCAGGTGGAAGGTTACACGCCGCTGCGACTAGAACGAAGAGCACAAGACAGACCCATTAGAGCTCCTCGCCTTCTCAGCAAGGAGAGCGAAGCTGAGGTCCAGGAACCAGACTGATAGCTGTCAGAAACATTTGAACAGTTATGGTTGGGAAGCTAGGAGAGAAAGTGGCTGACATGGTTTTAGATTTAAACAGAAGTTGCAGTGCATGGTTATACAATATGTTCAGTCCAGTGCGAGTCAAAGCCCACATGGAGCCCCAGGCGAGCCCCAGCACCAGACCTTGTTCAGACAAGCATGTCTTCTGAATCAGTGCCTCGGGAGCTGGACACCTATCACCCACCTGGCTGACTGGCACCGGCTCAATCCAACCATAATTAATAATATACTCCATTCAATTTCTTATTTATATTTCAGATTATGCTTATAATACCAAAAAAGAATAATATATCAGGCAAAGTAAATATTTTTAGTTCGGATCTATTCATAACATGCCTTTTTACAATCTGTTCATATTTACTAATTTGATTAGAAAATATGGTGCACAGAGATGTACACTGCAGAATAAAGTTTACTATTGTGGTGTAGATTAACCCAAACTGCAATAAATGTGGTCTGTTATGCATAACTCTGACAGACAATAAACACGTGACAATGACCAAAAATAAGCAAAATGTAACAAATACAAATATATTTATTAAATAGTCTGGGGAGAGGATAATATAATATAATATAATATAATATAATTCAGCAAAACTGTAAAAAATACAGATTATATAAAGGCAGAACATATATGTATCTTTGCACACATCTTACAACCAATGGCCATTAAGAATGAATATCCACCATTCACCAATGAATATCCTTATCCATTCTGGGGATACATGACGCACAGGTCATAGCATGTCCTGGACGGGATGTCACCCTATCAGCAGGCAGCATTGACACACTTCCACAGTCACCAATTCACTCAGCCACTTGCGTTTGGACTGCTAGAGGAATCCGGTGCACAGACGGCGAGCAACAAACTGCGCATGCACAGGCCATGAGGCGAGCCTCGAACCCTCAGCTTTCATAATTATTTAAGCTTTTTAAGTTTTGGTGATGTGGGACTGAAATTGTACTGTCTAATCGTATTTGATAAAATGCTCCCTCCTATAACCAATGTATGGCATATGTCACATCATAAGTTATTATTTCACTGAAATAGGCTTGCCAGACAATTTATTTAAGCCATGTTCAATTCTGAAGACAGCTAACCATGCTTTCAGACCTACACATTTCTCTGCCTAGCAGTCACTTGTAAAAGTATAAGTGTTAGACACTTACTCCGTTCCTCCTGCCAATTTCTCAGCTATAATGGCTTATCATGCTTGTCACGGCTCATTTCAAGCTTGCTTTTAATGTGCAGTGTGCTAAATATGGTTTCAGTTACGTTAGCACAAAACCGTCATTCTTTCTAATCTGGAAATGCTATTGCAGTACAACCAAGCTTCCAAAAAAGTTGGGATGCTGTGTAAAATGTAAATAAAAACAGAATGCAATGATTTACAAATCATCTAAGTCCACATTTAATTGAAAAAAGAACAAACACAACATATCCAATGTTGAAACAGAAATGTTATTGTTTTACAAGAAATATATGCTTAATTTTAATTTCAGCACATTTCAAAAAATTTCAGCAAGTCTGGAAAAGTTGTGTAATGCTAAAACAAAACTTGTAGAATATCTCACATCTAATTAGGTTATTGGGCATCAGGTCAGTAAGATGACTGTGTATGAAGAGAGCCTCCTAGCTGAGGCAGAGTCTCTGTGCAGTGAAGATGGGGAGAGGTTCAGCACTCTGTGCAGTGAAGATGGGGAGAGGTTCACCACTCTGTGCAGTGAAGATGGGGAGAGGTTCATCACTCTGTGAAAGACTGTGTGGGCAAATAGTGCAACAATTTAAGAATAATGTTCCTCAACTTAATATTGCAATTAATTTGGGAATTTCAATAACCATGGTACGTATCATAAAAAAATCGGAGGATCTGGAGAAATTACTGTATGCAAGGGACAAGGCCTAAAACCAATACTGGACACCTGTGGTCTTCAGGTCCTCAGGCGACACTGCATTAGGAACAGACACAATTCTATTGCGGAAATCAGTGCATGGCTCAGGAACACTTCTGATAACCATTATCCATGAAGATGCTTTGTCGCTGCATCCACAAATTCAGGATGAAACACTACCGTGCAAAGAAGAGACCATATCTAAATGTCAAGAGACAAGCGACATTGCCAACTTCTCTGGGCCTGAGCTCATTTTAAGATGGACTGAGGCAAAATGGAAAATTTGTCCTGTGGTCTGACGAATCAAAATTTCAAATTCTTTAGTCCCCCAGACTAAAGAGGAGAGGGACCGTCCAGCTTGTTATCAGCAGACAGTTCAAAAGCAAGCATGCGTGATGGTGTGGGGGTGCATTAGTGCCCATGGCTTGGGTAGCCTGCACATCTGGGAAGGAAACATTAATGCTGAATGGTATATACTGGTTTTGGAGCAACTTATGCTGCTATCCAGGCAGCGTCTTTTTCAGAGATTTATAAATCATTGTATTCTTTCTGTTTTTATTTATATTTTACACAGCGTCCCACTCTTTTGGAACGGGAGTCGATTCACTGGTTACCATACCTGAACCATGCAAAATGCCCAGGTAGTTAATGAAGAAGCTAATAAAATCTGCTATATCTTTCAGGAATTAATTTAATTAAGATAATCTAGGTAATGAATATTTTAAGGAAAGATATTTTTATTAAAGATGTTCAAATCAGGATGGACCATATATATACTGGTCTTCATTCCAAGTGCTTCCCCTGACCTAAATGGTCCTTGGTCTTATTCCCTGGAGCGTTGTAGCACTAATACATCAAAGCAGATTGCAGCATTGGTAGCTTGCCAAGTATTCTTGGAGCTAATGTGGCTCTTGTGATATGTCACAGATTCACGGCAGCTTTGGATAACTAGTCGAGTCAGAAGGCACAAGATTCAAGGAGTGTATGTGCCTGAAATATATTGCAGAATCTGCTCCATGCGTGTGTTTCAGACAGTGCCTATTAGACACCAAAATTTAATTATCTGAGATAAAACAGCAGTTATTAATGCAAATAAATAAAATGATGAAAATCATGATGAAAAGCTTGTTTTTTAAATTAGAAATGGGGTAAACAGATATATAAGAAATTTTATTTTCTATCCTGTCGAAGTAGTAAAACTAAGAAAAAAAGGATTGCGTAGGTATGCAGGATATAATTCTATGTTATAAACAGATGTTTTTGACAGTATGTGTGTCTTAACAACCTCAAGCTGAATAGTGCTAATGAAAAAGCCCTAGGAAGGTGTAGAATTTTTAAATATCTGCATAAATCAATCTATAATTTTCAGTCATTGCCCATGTGTAGGAATTTTCATTAATTGAATTAGTAGGTGTTTGTGTCTGCTTAGCATGTAGCATCGCTTCCAAGTAGACATCAGATGGAGTGAAGTCTGGTTGTATTTTGAGAGTTTTAGTTTAGATTTCAATATCAGAGTTAAGAAAAATGGAATCATTATGTAGGAGATTCAAACAAACACTTTTCCCCATATATTTACCACTCAAAGCTAAGGCCAAAATACAAATTGGCAAGCTGGGAAAAAAGAAGAAAAAGAAAGATGAAACTACGGTAAGCAAGTGTGAGTTTTAATGACAGCTTTAGGGCACGTAATTTTACCAAATCTCAGAGGGAAAGAAGTCAAGAAGATCAGCCAACAGTGGCAACACCTCCCACTCAATAGATACAGGATCTAAGAAACGAAGTCAGTTATCTATTCCTTTGTTAGAACAAATGAATGCCTACAATAAAAGTCACACTACACCCACATTCGCTCCATGTACTGTTTACAAGCCGAGCTGTACCATTACAGTCTATCTGATATAAATAATTTCTGCTTTGTATAGTATTGTGCTCTTCTACTGTGATGGAAGCAAAAACGTATGCAGAATTTATGTTTTTATGCATTTATTTTTTTTCCCTGTTTAGTCATTCGATTGGTAAACCCTATTGTTAAAATTAATATCACACTATTCACTTTACATTTGATATATGCTTAGTTTACAAAAAGTGAAGTTTAAGGCAATGACTGAGAACCGTCACATGACACCATCTGCTACAGGACCTAAAGCAAAACGTATCAGTTTTGCTGCTGCTACAAATCAAATTCAACGATGCCTGGAAATCCATGGAGAACTGGAAAGAGCAGAATGTTCAAATGCACTTTCTAAAAGACACTGAAGGAGGAATCACAGTGTGATTACCCAGCTGGCCTAAATGTTACTCTCATAGAATGGCATAGATCAGACGCTCTAATAGCTTGCTCAGGTCTCCACATCCAAGCACCAGAATAAAAACGCCCACGCCTTAAAATGCACAGAGAGGAGAGCTAAATTCACACCAAAACTGGCAACTACACTGATCAGGTGACATTGCGGAGAGAGAGAGAGAGAGCGATGGGCACACTGTGTGTAGGTGGAGCTCGGGGGGAAAAATGAAAGGTGGAGTGAGTAGTGCTGAGAAAAAGTCTTTACACTAATCCATGTGCTACAAGAGGGGTGTGATCTCTGAAACTGCCGGTGGGCGGGGTGAAAGTGACAGCCATCTAGGTAAGCCTGGACAGGACAGGACAGGACAGGACAGGACAGGATAGGGCAGGACCGGACAGGTCAGGACATGACAGGACAGGACCGGACAGGACAGGGCAGGACCGGACAAGACAGGACAGGACAGGACAGGACATGACAGGACAGGACCGGGCAGGACAGGGTAGGGCAGGGCAGGGCAGGACCGGGCAGGACCAGACCAGACAGGGCAGGACCGGAGAGGACAGGACAGGAAAGGGTAGGAACTTAAATTAATAATTTACACTTAAACAGAAACACCAAATGTCTTTCATGACTTTTTCATAACTTCTTGACTGTACTGTATGTTATCTTGCCCTGTAATTGCAGTTGTGTTGTATCTGTCCTTTTGCTTTTTGTGCACCATGGTCCTGGAGGAACAATGTTTCATCTGTTTCAACTGTGTATATGGCAGAACTAAACCTACTTGACTTGACTTGCGACTTACGAATATGATAAGAACACAGCAGACCAATTCAAAGGGTTATTATAAAAATGGCTGATTATTTTTCTTTGGTGTCTCACAAGAAGGCAGCATTTCTGGTGATTGTAATATTATATAAGTGGATCCTGTTGGACATTTGGCAGCTTTGTCTTCTCCCCGTGTTTACACAGATTTCCTTTCATACTCCAGAAACATGCAGTTAGTTGAATTTGTGTCTTTAAATTACGCTGATTGTGTGAATATGTGCCCTGCGATGGAGTTACTCTCTGAAAACAAGGGATTTTATTTTATATATCCACTCCTCTTATAACTCTGTATTCTGCACATGGAATACTCCGAACACTGCTGGAGAAGATGAGAATGCTTTTTTCCCCTGAATAAACAGTTCCATTTACATGTCACCATCTCACCTTTTCTTATCTGCCTACCTGACACTAAAGGGTATAGGTAGTTTACGTGGAGGTTTCTGGAATCAGCCTCAAACATACTAAATTCCATTTTAGTATAATCAGTACAGACGTGGACAAATATGTTGGTACCCTTACAGCACATTGAAACAATGCTTTCTCCTGAAAAGTGATTCATTTAAAAACAATTGTCTAATGTATACCTGCATACCTTTAGTATGTCATAGAGTAAACGAATAAAATTGAGAAAAGAAATGATTTGTCGTTTATTTTACAAAGATATGCTAAAATAGTATGGACAGATTCGTTGGTACCCCTAAAGAGACTATTTATCCTTGCATTATTGTCATGTTTCAAACTAAGTGTTTAACCTTAATTAGTATCGCAGGCGCCTTCAAGCTTTTCATCAGCCATTCAGGATATTTAAACTTAAAGAACATGCTACTGTGTTGTTTGCTATCATTGTGTGCATCACACTCGACATGGACCAGAGAAAGCAAAGGAGAGAGCTGTCTGAGGAGCTCAGAAAGGAGATTATAGATAACCATGTTAAAGGT
>JAODJU010000035.1:23104215-23115320 GCA_026776725.1 Gnathonemus echidnorhynchus | reverse complement strand
CAAAGGGGGAGCCCATCCTCTAGGGGGCAGCAGAGGAAGCCCTAACCCTAACCAGACCCAAAGGGGGAGCCCATCCTACAGGGGGCAGCAGAGGAAGCCAAATGAGCAAGATCCATGATAATCCATGATATGGCTGCTGCAGGCCACAGAAACAAGTTGTCAACTTGCGGATATCAACAAATTGTTCACATCTGAAAGGTATTTCACAGTACTAAAAGGTCACCTATGCACCAGAAGCTTTATGTTATACTCTGCAAATATTTCTAGGGGTGTGTGGTACACTTTTTCTAAAACTTGCAGAAATCCATCAGTGCGTCTTCTATAAGTATGTATTGTGTACTGGATCTTAGAGAAAGCCTGGGGCCCGTCCTAGGCCATAAGGAAGGAGACGCGTTGCACTGCATGGCAGCTCTCACTGCAACGATAAACAAAATCCTGACAATGCAGACAGCTGAGCTGTGCATTACCGACTAGATAAAAAGCTCAAAAAAAGCATCGTGGTGAACTTTGTCATTAAAACTGACGAGTATAAGATGTGTCACTGAAATAATCACTACTGACCAGTTTTCAGCAGAAAGGTCTCAATCAGCAGTGGGGGAAAAACAATTACAAGGATTTAAAGTTATAAACTGGCTATTAGAACATCATAGATCAGGAATAGCTTTTGAGTATAGCAAATATGCATTTTTATCTAGTGGTACCTAATGAGATTTGGTGAAATCCTTTCTAACATATAAAGGCCTGCTGAGATTTAATGCAGCTTCAATGTCCTTTTGCTAGTCATGTATGGTAACATACTCAACACGTTTTTATGTAACAGAATATCACCAGTGACACACATAGCTGATGTGTGGATAGGCACAGACAGGCCTCAGTGATATCTTAAAAACTTTTTTAAACTGTCATTGAGAATTTCATTACCTCTCACCCTCAGATCTCATTAAAAATCTCTGATATCGCCCAGTACCCGATGTTCCTTTAAATTGTGGAATCGTAATGAGGTCTATAAAATGTAGAATTTGCATAAGCTTATTTTCTCATGAACTGACAGTTTGGCCCGCAAGTCGAAAACTGACTTGCACGTAAGAAACTGCATCGTTCTTTTACTACATTGATAAAACCACATACAAGAAATCTTACTTTGAGCCAACTTTTAAGCATGTCTTTTAGTTATATTTCTTTCACCCGCTTTCACAACGCCAATGTTTTACACAGTTTACAGTAAAGAGCACATAGATAAACATAGGTAATCTAAAAAAAAGGGAAATTGTTTTTAATTTTGGGATGAAATCACTTTATATGTTTAAGCTGAAATAGATAATTAAGACTGACACAGTTTGTGGCATCGCACTGCCAGTGTTGTGGGTTCACGTCACTCTCCCCATGTGCACGTGGAATTCCTCTGAGCACTATGCTTTCCTCCCACACTCTAACATGCAAGGTGAATTGGTATCTGCCAGCAGTTTGTGAGTATGTGCAGCGTGGCTCCACTGCTTGGTGAGGCTGCAGTTTGTGAGTATGTGCAGCGTGGCTCCACTGCTTGGTGAGGCTGCAGTTTGTGAGTATGTGCAGCGTGGCTCCACTGCTTGGTGAGGCTGCAGTCGCACTATGGCCTGTATTGGATAAACAGTATGGAAGATGGATGGACATATAAAAGCGAACAGTGTGTCTACAAGCCCTAGTGGCTCCACAAACAGAATCCATTTATCAATTCTGAAGCACTGAATTGGAAGTAATGGGATTTTCATTATATCTTACAGCAATATTTGCTATACTTGTAACTACGCTCATTTATTTGGATTATTTTAATAATAATTTGGAAAAATGTATTCCCACAACTAAGGAAACTTTAAAACCACACATATAGCATGTGTGTGTCTGTATACATAATTTAATTGAAACTAATTGACAGTAACTGCTTATCTAATAGTTCATCAATAATGGATAATGAATGGATACCGTGGCAGTTATATACAAAAATGCATAATATCATGTAAAAATGATGACAATAAATACAGAATTTACAGGAAAGCCAAGTTCGGATGCAGCAGACTGGTTAATTACAGACCATATTATAATTCTACAATGATGAGCTCAAATGATAATTGGCCCTTTTCTTAGAACGGGCATCAAACTTTCATTAAGAACATAAAGGTTATAAATATGCTATTAATTTCAGCCTTATTAATCAGTTTCATGGCCAATGATCTTATTTCTGTGCAAGCTAATCATTTGGAAAATAAGAATGATCACAGCCATTTGTTTTGTTACTGAGCATCCTTCATACTTCTGCAGATATTTTTGTCCCACCAAGCTTGAAATGAAGATGGGAGGAAAAATTTTGGGCAAAGGGTTATAAATGACAAGATAGATACCAATATCTTCCATCGAGCTTGTATGTTATATGGTATTTGTGGACTCACTAGAGACAGTTGTAGCATTCAAAAATGGTCCACAGGGACTTGGCCAAAACACAGATTGACCTAATTTCCTAAGTGTTAATAGGCCATGCTAGAAGAAGTTTGGAAATACTGAGACTGTGATTTGAAGATGTTCTGAAAAAAGAAGTTATTTAATTAACCTATTTCTATTTCTTTTTCTCTGTGGCTTTGAAGACAAATGATACTCTTAATACGACTGCATAAATATTAATTTAAGCAGTTAATCCAAGATTTGACCAACAACAGAAATGAGGGCAGTTAAAGAAGAATCACAGTGAATTATAGGGTTCAACATTTAAACGAGTATAGTTCCTTCTCTGGTTTATGATTCCTGGCTTCTTGTTGAAACATTAAAAAATCACCTATGAAGGGATATGAATAATTGGACAAGTTTTATTTGAATTTTTTTGGACACATTTTAAATAATAATAATAATTATTGTTATTATTATTATTATTATCATCATCATCATTATTGTTGTTGTTTTTGTTCTGTTTTGTTGTAGTCTTGTCCTTTTTTTGCAAAAAATTAAAAATTAAAATATAATATAAATACAAACATCATATGGAGGGAAGGCTATTGAAATTGACACAGGAAACACCACAAATGTGCATTGTCTGAAAATGTGACTAATCAATCTTAAAAAAGGACAGTAACACTCATTTTACACACTCTAAGATTCCACTCATTACGAAATGTCTCAGAGCTATTTCACAACCTACGAGCCTTTTTTCTTATAAATGTGTGTGTGTGTGTTCCGTTCTTTGAAATGTAAAACATATGCAGAGATCAGTGCTTTAACTTTAATATACCTGTGGGACTTTGCACTACATAACCCGCGGCAGCTTAAACTGTGTGATGATCTGTCCTGAAGAGTCAGTCTGTAGTTTTGATGTACTGGCACCCTTCCCTCCCTGCCCGCCCGCTGAAACACGCTAAGTTACACGGTGGTGTGCGATTTATTACCACTGCTGATAGATCCACATCCATCAGATTCAAGATGCACCTTCTACTGAAGCTCAGCATGTGTCTCTTAATAACACAATTAAGCTTGAGCCGCATTATTCAGTGCAAAAATGTTTAATATCATCACAAACTTACCATCCAGCTGGATTGCGATTTTTGTACTGTGTGACTCTCAAGCTGAATTGTAGTCAGCTTGCAAAAAAAGTGTACCTACAGTAGTTGTTGCATATTTTATGTGTTCTCTATTATACTGAGATAGCTGTCAACTGAAATAAAGATCCAATTAAATAATAAAAAAATATTATTGTAGTATACATCCCACCATATTAGACATGTATTATCCATAAAAATATATTTTCTTTGTTCATTTAGCTAGAAAATCATGAGTATTTCAGAGTAATATATAACATCAGTCTAATAACACTGAACTTGCTTAAAAGAAAAGGATTAGGCATTTTTTCTGTTATTTGTAACCACTAAATCCAATTTAGAAGTTCAATGGCTATTCTCATGGTGGTCTACACTTGTGTTCCTGGCATTTTGTGTAAGTATCACTCTTAACAGATCTGGGCCATGGCCAAAATATTCATGAAACCTCAGTTATCAGCTATAATACAGTGTGAAAACTTCCCCTCACAAATAATTTCAGATACATTTTAAATGACCAATCTGTGTGATAAGATGGATGACTCATGTCTAATGAAATTAATTACCATATTTCCTGCTGGACAACCATAACATTTCCCAGAATGATTGAATTATTTTAGGATATTATTGTTTGCTTATTAAATCAACCTACATATCAAACCATTAAAGACCGGAGTGTTATGTTTAGATCTGTATAGTTGTTCAGAACCGAAGAGCTATAACATTTTATAATCACACCAACCTCTACAAACAGCTTATTATGTAACTTGTTAATCATCATCATTATTATTATTATTACATCACTCCGCAGTCCACTTCGTAGTACAACAGACATTTTGTCTTGCAAATGTGTTTATGCTTTCTCATTGATTTCACTCATTTTCCACACACCCTTTCAAAACAGTTAACACATCTCACTGAAAAGCACAGACTTCATTGGGTAACTGCATGCATACGTAACATAAAGAAAACAGATGATTGACAGTATCATCACAAAAACAATTACCAGCAAGACCTGTGTGAGACTGCATGCTTACAGTACGATTGTTAATTTGGTAATTGATTCTCAACCACCCACAAAGTACATAAAATGGCATCACCTGTTATCTAAAGTAAGGAGGTAAGGAGGAAATATCATTGTTCAGAGAGTGATGGCCACAGTGCCAGGTCAGAGGTTTGCTAACACCACCTTGTGTGTGGCTGTCTCCAGTAATGATGTCCTTTTCCAAATATCAAGCACTGGCCCTTTTGCCACAGAGCACCCCGCAGATTTCCTGATGCACTCTATGAAAATATTAGCTTAACCAGAAGAAAGGCGGCTTTTCAGGCCTGGCGTGTCTCAGTTTGTCATTATTAGGGACAATGTCACCTTCCACCACTCTCAGCGTGTTAAGGAATTGCTTTCAGATGTAAAGTGTATTATCACCTGCACCATATGCAAATGTCTGTCTTGGAAGCAGTAAATGGCGGTCCATATGAGGAGAACAGTATCAGGAGGGACACACCATGTAAGGAAGGATTATCTCCATCTAGTGTGATGTTGATAAGAACATGTGGCCTAATCATCAGCACCAAATGGAATAAATTACAAATTCAGCTGGCATTTGTTCAAGAGTATGGAGGGGAAAAAAAACAGATTTCTGAGTTTTTGGCATGACAGTGTTTGCTTTTCTGTTTTTTGATGGGATTGGATATGCAGTATACAAGCTATGCTTTGAAATGCATGCCAAATGCAACTTGTCAAGGTGTGCAGTTCCTGGATGGTTTCAGAAATGGGAACAGAGAGACCTGCGCACAAGATAAAATATCTAAATAGTTCCATACAGTTCTGTAAAAATTTGTGGAGTATTGTATAAAAAGGGCTTTTCAAGGTGCAAGTTGAAGCTGCAAAAAGCACAAGGGCAATAGGGTTGTTTATGTCTGGTGTGTAGAGCATCAACACATAACAAAAGGATATAGCACAACTGAAGGCTAAATGTATTCAAATTGAAGTATGTCGTTTGAATTTTACTGGCCATAGTTTAGTTACAGATTGAAATAATTTAGTTTATAAGTTGCTGGTGTTTGTAGTGCATGTTTAATCTGTTTTTATGTTTAGTGAGTCTTAGAGCTTCAAGAAAGAAAAAAACATATTTTTGCCCAAAAGTTGAAGCGACACTACTTAGTGTGAACAACGGGAAGGGTGAAAGCAGACGACATTTGATCATTTCTGAATGTCAGGTCAGGTCAGGTTGGGAATATGCACTGATGCAGCGCGTTGCCGCACCCACCACATGGGGAAACTCTTCGGGATCCCGGCTGGCGTCCCCCCAGGCAGACACACACAGTCCAGTCCCACCCTCCGGAAATGGGCATCCATCTGCAGCAGCCAGGTGTTACGTGGGCGTCCCCTTGGCCTGGTCCAGCCCCTCGGGTCCTCAGCAACGAGGATCCTGCAGGCAGGGTCACCCTCAGGGAATCGCACCACAAGGCCATAGTGCTGTAACTGGCGCTCCCTCACAATGCAGGTGATGTGCCTCATTCGGGACTCATCTAGCAACCGCTTATTCAACACAATGTCAAACCAGCTGAAGGGACACAAGTACCGGAGGAATCCAGTCTTCATCTAAGCTCTCTGGATAGCATCCATGTCTCACAGCCATACAGCAAGACTGGGAGCACCAGGACTCTAAAGACTTGGACCTTCGTCCTCTTGCAAAGATATGAGGAGCACCACACACCCCTTTCCAGCGACCTCATGACCCCCCCATGCTCTGCCAATCCATCTACTGACTTCATAGGAAGAGTCATTAAAGGCAACAAAGGAAGGAAACGGCAGATATAGAAAATACTTGGTCTTTTGAACACAGTAACTCTAAAAATATTTTATGGATCTTTTTGCCACCATATTGTATTGGTGAAGTTCTGGAACTGATCAAATCACACTAAAACTCAGGCAGCACCACATAGGGACAGCATAGGTAAAAGCAGCTCAGACACTTCAAATTGTAAGCATGATAAATAAATCAAAAATTATTTGTCCAAGCTTTTCCAAACTTTGTAGGCACATTGGATGGGTAGAGCTGTTCAAATTCTGAGAAAAACTGCACCAAAACTGAAGCAACGACACTTAGTGACAGCAAAGAGAAGGGTGACTTAAGTAGAGGCTTATCCTTGTGAACAGGGTCATATATATGTGTGTGTGTGTGTGTGTGTGTGTGTGTGTGTGTTAAATTAAGGTTAGGGCTGAGTAGGGGTTAAGGGTGTCATGATTGGGATTAGGATTTTTCTCATAGAATACATGGAATAGGTAGAATAAATGGTCCCCATTTACATAGGTATGCCAGCCAGGGGCGGATTAACGCACAGGCTAGATATGGCTTAAGCCTAGGGGCCCCACATGTGTCTCCAGGCCTGCAAGGGTGCCCCCATTGGCCAGTAAAAAATATAGGGGGGCGGGGTTGGGGGGCCCACAGACTACTGTAGCCTAGGGGCCTCTGTACACCTTAATCCGCCCCTGATGCCAGCGTGTGTGTGTGTGTGTGTGTGTGTGTGAGAGAGAGAGAGAGATACAAAGGAGAGTGATTAACCATGTTTAACCATTCAGATTGTGATTTCACATAAAGATAAAGTTACTTGTTCGGCAATATTCCTTGTTGTTTATACAACGAACTGGTATACTCTGAGTGAAAGTTGATCTGTTATTTTATTGGAAACATATACTTAGCAGCAAGTCATTGAGCTCAGGGTTAATATACAATGTAGTAATCATTACTTTATAGTGTACATAATCATTATCTACCTACTAGATATTGGTACGTATGGTTCGAATGGACCAATAAGTATGTTTGCTCAAATAAAAAAGAGACGTTGGAATGTACCACTACTTATCTATTGGTAATATTAATTAATGTGCATATATATCGATCTCATGTTCCTTCATCATCAATGAATGGTCACAGATCATTCATTTCAAGCAGTCACTATATTTCTTACTATGTCTTTTGATTATATAAACTTTTGTGCACTACCGAAGGAATAAATAATGAATAACACAAAAAGTGAAATACTGATTTCATCATTATTAAATCGTAACACATCTTTTATCTGAAATAGCTACTATATTTGTTCCTGATTTGTGTTTGAGTAGTAAATGTGCTACTACTAAGTTACTAAGATGCTGTACTGTAAAGTGCTACTGAACATATTCAATTCATTCAATTAGGTATTTTGGAATTACAGTTTGATCCCATCCCATATATTGCAGAAAATAAAATGTTGTGGCCGGTTTTCAAGCAATATCAGATGAGATCTGTCTCTCAGTTTCAGGTCACACAATCGTGAGCTTCACTGAGTACAGTATTTTGTGAGCATGTTCAACTAAAGCATGATTTAGTATAGTGTCAGCAGTTTTCCGGTAGCCTTACTGATTATTTCTCAAAATTTTTGGTCATAGTGTTAAAGAGACATAACTAGAATATAGAAATACATAAAAAAATATAAGTAATATAAATTAAATTTTCAAACATGGGCATTGAAACATACACAAAGGAATATGAATAACCAACTAACTGATGGGAAAAGATTACGCAAATTGTGGAATGTGACCAAGTGGAATGTGATATGAATAACTAAGTATGCTTTCAGACCTACATATCACAAGGACTCACAGAATTCACGTAAAAACACATTTAACTTACACATTTCCAAGTGATCCAGTACTTCTATTCATTATTAATTATTAATTTTATTATTGTTATTGTTGTTGCTATTTGGCTTTCACCATTAAAAATTGTAGGAGGTCCAAAACTAATTTATTTTGTAACATGATTTATACCATGCAGTGCATAAATTAATATTCTGTCATGACTAATTAAGTAAAAGCCTCTCACAAAGAGATGGATAACACTTAATCTGCATATAAAGAGCAGGGGCTGGTGCAGCAGGTAACAATACAATCTGCAGACAAAAAGGATGACAGTAATAATAATGATGCATATGTGGACGCAGTGATGATTTCCTAGGATAGGGGCCTGTATCACGAAGTAGGATTTCTTGCTTAGCCTGATAACTTTTATAGATTTAAGTATGTCTGGACTAAGTGAATGAAGATAAAATCCATTTAAAGTGGGGCACATTAAATCCGGCTAAGCAAGAAATCCTGCTTTGTGTTACAGACCCCAGGTTTGCAATGAAACACTGCATGCAAAAAAAAAAAAAGACTGAACCTTGACTCATTGTATACAGACACATTCCAACACACTGGGGATGTGTCTTATTTTCCTAATATTAAGCTTTACCTATCTGGTTAAGAATTCTGTTATAATATACTGGATATTTACATACACTCAGAATAAATGTCATAAACACTGTTTATTTGATTATGCTAAAACAGACACACTGTGCACACTTTTTACAGCACCAGAACCTGAAATAATGAAGGAAATATGAAATTCTTTCAGACAACAAAGTACAATGACCAAAAAGATACCTTGGTGAGTATCTTTCTTTTTTCCATTACAGAAACCCCACAAGGCTCAGTAGTCAAACTTAAGAAGCAATTAGTTTTAATGCTTAGTTCATTGTCTAGATTAAATCAGATTGCTTGTTCATAATGACAGATATCAATACAGATGAGTCTGTCAAGAGCTGCCATAGGACTGTGATTAGGGGTTCACTTTAACAGTACTGCAATTAAATATACTGCTGGAATTTAAAACTGTAACCCGTTGGCATTTAATTTATGAATATTAGCCAAGTATTGGGTCGATGTAAAAACCGATTGGCAATGTAATGCAGGAGGCCTTACAAAGGCAGGGATTAAATTAATCTGTTCTTCCCTCTGACCAAAACTCCATGCTGGAAGGGACAAGAGGCCGTTAACTGATTGTGAAAAGAAGCCCCCCCCATCCCACATGCTCGTAGTAATGTGTCTGGTGCCACTGTTTGGCTGCAGTACAGGATCGTGCACCTCTCTGCCCGTGTTTGTAGACTGAATGTGGATTTTTATCTGTGTCTGCACTACGGCTTAGGATTGCGAGGACACACTGTTTCTTTTGAACTTATATTTTACTCATTTTAATTGAAAGAATTATTCTTTTAATTCAACCAGTTGTTGAGTCACGTGGTTCCCAAACTTTTTTTCTGGGGACCCACTTTTTAAAAATGACAGACCATCGGGACCCAATTTACAATAGGCCTTAGAAATCAATAGAAGAGCAGATTTGTGCACAATGGGCAATTCACTGCCATTCTCCCATCATTTTGTATTATCTGGAATTGGTAAACCAGTCATTTCAAAGCGATATGGTAGCCCCCCCCCCCCCCCCCATCTGTGGCTTCAGTAACCACGGTTTAGTTTATCCGCAGTTTACCTTCATCTAAAAAAAAAAAAAAATGTGGAATTGTGGAACTTAAATTTTTTTCATTGTACCTTCGCCCTTTGAGGAGTATAAAAAGTATGATTTTCATTGGTCTGTCATCCTTTGATACATTTTTTTTGCATTGCTTCTTGTCTCTTGAGAATGAGGGTAAAACGTCAAAATTCTTTTGGTTTGTTCACTTGAGAGAATACAGTTGTGCAGTGCTGTACAATAATATACAATGTAATTTATTATTACTGTATTAATGTTGATAATGTCTCACTGCGTAATTTATCACTTGAATATTACCACATGTATGTAAACAAAAACCAGGTATACAGTATATGGAATCCACGGCTGGTTGGCCATTATCCACAGTTCTGGCTATTCACGGTCTTGGAACTTATCACCTGCAGATATGGGGGATAATATGTATGTTTGATGAATCACAACTTCCTTTCATGTATGTGCTATTGACGTTCATCCGTTTTCTGTAACCATTTATTCTTTTTATTGGGGGGGCGGGGACGCCCGGAGACTATAGTCCCAGAGACTATAGCCACTATAGGAACAATACAGGATGGGGTGCCAACCCATCGCAGGGCACACACACACAATTCAGATCTATGGGCAATTTATTAATTTCAATTAACCTCAGCATGTTTTTGGACTGTGGGGAGAAAACAGAGTACTTGGAGAAAACCCCACAACGGCATGGGGAGAACATGCAAACTTCACACACAGAACCATGGCCAACACTCAAACTCTGGTCCCAGGGGGTGTGAGACAACAGTGATACTCACCGCGCCACCATGCCACCCCGTGCTGTTAGTGATAATCACCGCGCCACCATGCCACCCCGTGCTGTTAGTGATAATCACCGCGCCACCATGCCGCCCCGTGCTGTTAGTGATAATCACCGCGCCACCATGCCGCCCCGTGTTGTTAGTGATAATCACCGCGCCACCATGCCGCCCCGTGATGTTAGTGATAATCACCGCGCCACCATGCCGCCTTGTGCTGTTAGTGATAATCACCGCGCCACCATGCCGCCCTGTGATGTTAGTGATAATCACCGCGCCACCATGCCACCTTGTGTTGTTAGTACAGTATACACACTTTATAAATACTTGTATATATACAGTGGTACCTCGGTTCTCGAACTCACTAGAACTCGAATTTCTTGAAAGTCGAACAAACCAGTTTGACC
>JAODJU010000035.1:23070608-23096041 GCA_026776725.1 Gnathonemus echidnorhynchus | reverse complement strand
CCTGCAGGGGGCGGCTAACTCCTCTACCCCACCCCATGTAATGCCTGCAGGGGGCGGCTAACTCCGCTACCCCACCCTATGTAATGCCTGCAGGGGGCGGCTAACTCCTCTACCCCACCCCATGTAATGCCTGCAGGGGGCGGCTAACTCCGCTACCCCACCCCATATGGACGTCTCTTTGGATTAAAGCCTCTGCTAAATAAACAAAATGTCATGTGATTTCATTCTGAGTAGGTGTGCATGTCTTTGGAGGGTCACTTAGAATCAAAATCTGTTTCCTTTTAATCAGCTTAAAAGGGAAAGACGTTTTGTTATTCCGTTTTTTCTTTAATTTAATTCCCTATCAAGCACCTATCTGCCCTCTATGAGATGCAATTAGTTTATATAATTGAAATATACCAACCAGAACAGGTTTTATCACAAACTGGAACAGTGACCTATATTCAAAGTTTAAGCCCATATAATTTAGACTTCTAATTTCTCTCTACAGCTAGACTTGTGTTATGATTGCAAAGAAGCTTACGTTCAGTTTAAAAATAAATATAGGTAGCCCGAGACTGTATTAAAATCTGCTGCCATTTTATTGGAAAATAAAAAAAAAAGTTTTAATTATTAATTAGGAAATGCTATTACTGAAGAATAGAGGGGAAATACACTTTAGAGACCAAGTTCTCTTTCTCTCTGTTTTTGAATACAAAGTGTTATTTTGAGGGTGTGAATCGCTACATATAGGATGTGGCAGTGTGTGACTCTTATGTCTGCTTCCCCAACGGTGGATTGAACTGCTAGAAGATATCCGGCCATCAGACTCTCCCCCTCCCTCAAGACCGTTCTGTTCCAGAAATTCCTCTGCTGGCTTGATATCACTCTGTTACTCTGAATGTTAATGCTGCACTTCGTGTTGATTGAATCGTAGCCTTATAAGGTTCCTGCTTTGTTTGGCAGATGTTCTGTAGCTCCTGCTCTAATGCTGTATACTCTTGTACCTCAGCATTCACAGGAAGCTCAGTCTAGCTGCACTTATGCCTGGTCGACTCCTTGACAGCGTCTGTTTGTAGTGTGTTACTTGCCTTACTGGTACATAGCTTTGAACAAATGTATCTGGCAAATACAGTAAATGTAAAAATAAATGTAAGTGATCTGTGCTTGTGTCCTGAAGATCATGGGATCATCTGGATCCTGTGACTGAGAGAATTTCCAGACTACCATGAACTCTTCATACTCCAGGGATCCTGACAGAGCTTAATCACTGATCCCAGGCTTTCCTCAGCTGCATGTGATTTGGGAAAAAAGTGTCGACTAAATAAGTATAAATACAGCTACACGGTTACCTAGTCTATGTTTGGTCCCTTATGTCATCCCCTCACTATACTGTCAGCCATTGTGGCAACAGAGATCTGCCAAGAATCAATATAAAATCAAAAACTCATGAACACAAACGCTATCGGAAGGAAATGCAATACTCAGATACCATGGGCACATTTTTTTTAGTTAAGTTGTGGAGTAAATATAAGGCAACTTCATAACTTATGTATCGTTTTCTTGGATCAAAAGATGTGGATCCTATATTCTATTTACATTCAGTATGTCTCTGATTACCAAAACTTGAGGGACACGCCTTATTCCACATAGGCAGGATATACAAATACCAAAGTACAAAAGTACAAATATATTTTTGACTTTTGAATATATGAATTTAGAATATTGTTCTCATAAACCATTCAACCAATGCATTTCAAGCTGCTTTAAAGTAGGGAAAATCAGGCACAGAAGAGGTAGACCGTAATTTATGAAAATAATTTACTGACCACTTTAAAAAAATGCAGTTATGAGCAAAGATATTCTGTATATTCTGTGAGGTTTCTAGGCACCAAACTTTCTCTCTCTTAGCTTGTGATATATTGGAATGATATTGTCACATTTAGATGGATTGACTACCTACCGAACAAATATATACTGCATATGGTGATTTTTTAAATGAATAGGGACTGTGGAACGTCATTCAGAGTAACAACTGCTTTAAGGCTTTCTCTTATTCATTATCCAGTGTTTTGTCCCTTGTTGTCTATGTAGTGCATGTATTATAAGTGTAGCGAAATCTAATTAGGAAAGGTGTTCTAACAATATGTCAGCTGTTTTTTCTTCTAACAAATGCAAGTGGATGGAATATGCTCAGAATTAGTTTTCACGGGTGGTATTTCTATTTGTTAATCTCCATTCCAGCCACCTGGATTTATTTTGATTTATTTTGATAATGATTCTGGCAAACACAGAAACATTATCAACATCTAAGAGTTAAATATAGATAAAATTTAGCATTAGAGGCCTCAAATTAAGCTTTACATTAACTGCACATTCATAATGCCTTTATGATGCATTCAAAGAACATTAATAAGCAGCATGTAAGTATACCAGAACATCCTAACATACCACAATGGTTTAATATGCATTAATAACAAACATTATGTGATAATATGATTTTAATGTCTGTTATTAAAGTATATTATCGCTGTCATGTCTAGTTCATTGAAAATATTGAGTGCACTGTTGTAATACATGTTGCATGCTGCTTATGAATGTTCTATGAATGCATTATGAAGGTGCACCACATGCTCTATGAATGTAAAATGAATGCATTATGAAGGTGCACCACATGCTCTATGAATGTTCTATGAATGCATTATGAAGGTGCACCACATGCTCTATGAATGTAAAATGAATGCATTATGAACGTGCAGTTAATATAAAGCGCTACCACATTCAGTTATGTTGAACACAATGTCACTGGGTTAAACTTAAGGTAAATCATCCTGGCTGAGTCACATTACAAGGCAACCGAACTGCAGACGTGTGGCATTCAAACAGTGAGAGCTGTTGGAGTCCCATGCCACTGAAAACGTCCAGGCAGAAATCCTCGTGTGCAGGGGAAGTACTATTAACCGCATGTCCAATACCTAATATGGTTTCCTTAAACTTCCTCTTGAAAAATGTATGTTTGCGTGTTGGGCTGTACAGCCCACAGGGCTTATCTCCAGGAACGAAGGACTGTCATAATGCCAATGTCATCATAATGTGCCTTGATTGGTCTGGATGGTCATTTCCTCAGAAGATGGGGACTGCTGCACACTGACAGCGCAATATGCTTCCCAGGAAGATTGGGTTTCTTCTAGGCATGTGATTTGAATTTGGCTAAGGGCTCCGTGAGCTGCTAAAGTTACTCACCTTTAGCTGTCCTGCTGATTTCTTCCAAATGTCATATAATATGCAGAAAAATACATGGAATGCTGGTGTCAAGCAGTATTATGGTTAGAGAACTGTGTTATTCGATCTTGAAACGTTGACACTCTTGAATGTCTCAAGAACCCATTGTTATATTAATCCCCCCACCGCAAAATGCATATATTAAGTCCAAAATGTGCAAATTATTACAATATTTATATGCGTTGTCTCAATATGTTTTCTTTTATTCCTGGGATTATCCTAATTCTTTGAGTCTTGTTATTTAAAAGAATGTGTGCAAGTTTTAAAAAAGACCAACATAAATTTATCATTTTATTCCTTATCACTTCAACCCAAAATCTACCCATCAGACATAAAATTAAATTTAGGCATAGATAATTTGACTACAATTTTAAGAATAAGTGGTAGCCATCACATTAACTGCAACTTCATTATGCATTCATAGAACATTCATAAGCGGCATGTAAGTATATCACACATGCAGGTAGACTGAATGTTCTATGGATGCACAATGAAGATGCAGTTAAAGTCAAGCATTACTGACTAAATATATCCATCCATCCATCCATCCATCCCCCTTGCCTAGCTGCTTATCCAGTACAGGTCATGGGAAGCTCAAACACTCACACAAAACGGATGATTTTAAAAAGCCGTTCTCCGGGGGAGTACCCCAGAGCATGGGCTTACTGATTGCGTGCAGTATTGTAAGTCGTAGCAGATGTGAGCACAGGGTGGACCCTGTCAGCAGGCAGCAGCCAGGGTGGGTGGAGGGCAGCTATGGTAAAGATTTACTTTTCTCATCTGACTGCTCAGTTCTTAGGTCACAGGGTAACTCCCACAATAGGAAGTGCGATTCTGGAACAGCCGGGTGGACCGTGAATTTGACAGCGAGACCTGCGCCATCTGCAGCTCTGGGTGTGAAATGCTATTATTGTGTCTGAGTTTTCTTATTATTTTTGTATTTGCAAATTTTTTTGTGTGATTTTTATTGCTGATGATTCAAGGTGAATTTTGTGTATATCAACGTCGCTAGTCAGCTCCATCTTATAAGATTAAAACTATGTTTGTTCAGGCGTGCAATGCATGCTGTCAAATATATACTGAAATGCTCAATTTCCCTTTTATCCATATCTTCCAAATGCATGATGGAGATCCTCTTTCAGTCTGTCTATGGCAGTGTTTGTCAGCCCAGTCGTCGGGGAACCCCAGACTGCCCCAGGCATGTTTCTGCTCCTTCCCACCTCCCAGCACACCTGGACCAGGTATTCAGTGTAACTGCTGGATCACTTAGTGCATATGCTCTGGGACCTGGGAGGGAGTAAAAAAATGTTTGATGGCTCCCTGAAGATTTGGTTGAGAATCACCAAATAATCTACTGTACCATTTGAGATATACTGCCTTGATAATTGTATATATACATTTTTTTTTAATTGAGCATCAGCTTCCATATGTTTATTTGAGTGACAGCGTGTGACCCCTTTTTTGATTAGTATAATACATCCCCCCTGCCCCCCGAGAATAAGAGTGGTGTTGTCTGCTCATTAGGCCTGTGGTGTTCTAACCACCAGAGGCTACAATTAAAACAATGTTTCTCTATGGCAACATTTGAAAATGTTTTCCTGTTGTCCTCTTGAAGAAGGTTGTGGTTTGTTGCCACACTTAGAAGCGTATAAACAAACTGAAAGTATACATCTAAGACTACAGTTTTCAGAGAAGCAAAGTGAAAAACTGGCAATTTGACGGTCTTCCACTTCATCCATAACATCTTCTAAACAACAAAAAAGTACAAGAAAGACTTTGTACCCTTTTAATTATGTATGGGAATCCAATGCCTTGAAAATCAAAGAGTCTTCTTTGTGTTATTATGCATGCATGCATGTAAAAAACACATTTCATTAAATATAATGAAATGTGTAATGTAATGTGGCCTTATTCATTCATTCATTCATCCATTCATTCGTTGTTTTGCAGTGCTATTTATCCCAATATATAAATTAATATTATTTTAAATAGCTAGAATGTCATTATTTCCTTTCTTAATGCCCAAAAAAGGTGGCATAGTGCCTGCTGTGGTGAACTGGGAAGATGTTGTTGTTTTTGTTTTATTTATTTCTCGTTCTTTGAGAGGCTTCTGCTTCTGAATAAAACGGAGTCTCTCCTAAGAACTAATTAGTAAAAGCCCATGCCACAGTGCGATGCAGTACTGTCTATAAAACTGCCAGCTGCCACTGACATCACCAGCCACACATCAAGTTCAGCCTTTTGTGATGAAGACAAGCATCTGTGGGACTGGGAACTGCACAATGTGGATAATAAAAAAGATGCAGCTCTGGCACAAAGTGGTACCATTACACTCTGTATATCCAAACAAAGTAGAGAAAAAATGTTCATGTGTGTGTTAAAACTTTTTATTTATTCTTATTTAAAAAGCCAGAGACCCAATTGGGTTTTGCGTGCTTTAACAATCCAAAGAGCTGTGTCGCCTAGTGTATGACCTCAGGGTGGGACCTCCCTTTTTAAGCAGGTCTGTGGGGGGGAAGCCAGATAAACTGAAATCAAAGGTGCCATAAACGAAGCAGAGCACCCTGTCCAGAATATGGGCACCAGGACCCACCCCGAGAGCCTGGCCTGGGGGAGATGTTCGTAAGCTAATGCCTGCTGGCCAGGCCTCCCATGTACTTGACGGTGTGGTAGAAGGTGGGGCTTGAGGGTTATGCCGTTTTTGGCAAATATAGAGCGGAACCTGACATGGCTAATGGACACTAGGTACTTGGAAAACTGAGTACTTGGAAACTGGAAGGCGTCTGACCTCCATGCACAGTATGGGCTCCAGGATCTCTGGAGTTCTCCACCATGAAAGACTAAGGAGCCAGTGCACAGAAGGGTTTCTTCAGTGTGACTGTGACTTGCGGATACTTCAACACACATGGGGACAATAAAGATACCAGGAGGATGGCTGGGAAGAATGGTCTCCCAGATCTTAACCTCAATTCTTATTGGACCTCTGCACAGGACATTGACTGTCCATAACAAACAGCATGTTTAAATACAAGGATGCTCATAGGCATACATGATATATGAGACTGGCTTTACAGATTTTAAAGGGACACCAAAGTGTGTCTTCTAGGTTTCGGGAGAAGATCACAATTTAAAGCTTTCCTAGGGAAGCCTTTAACAAGGTGTGTTATATGCATGTATGTGTGTGTGTGTGTGTGTGTGTATATATATATATATATATAGCCTACTCCATAGCCTACGAATCATTTGTGGATTGGAGAAGGTGCATAAGCGTATACCCGGCTGATTCTGTGGGAGGCACTACTGGAATATCGGGTCCCAGGGCTACCACTGTGGGCTATTCAGTTCTAATATGAATGTAATCAGTGTCACGTCTGAATCCTTCGGAGTGGGTGTTGGCATGAAGGCAAAGGTGCGGCTTGTCTCCACTACTGTTTGTGATTTTCACGGACAGGATAACAAATATGAAAGGCTACAGGTGACATCCACACTATATGCAGATGCAGTTCAGCTTCTGGCCACATCCAACCAAGAACTCCTGCATATAATTGAGCGGTTCAATGCAGATGTGACGCAGAGGAGATCTGAATGAGCACCTCCAAATCAGAGACTATGGTGCTCTCTTTGGAAAGAACAGACGGCTCTTTTCAGATGATGCCGATGTGCATTTGCGAGGTTAGCTCACTTGGAATCCTCTATATGAATGATGTTGAAAGGGAACAGCTTTAAGGGCACTGAGAAGGTCTGCATAGGAGAAGCTGGAGTCATGAGGCGACACTTAAGGTTTATCTGTCAGTCCTGATCCGCATCTAAGGTCATGAGCCATGGGTAACTGCCAGAAAAAGAAGGTCAGGAGTACAGGTGTCTGAACTGAGATCCAAAACTGAGCTCCTGCTCCCTTAGATCAGGAAGAGCTCGCTGAAGTGGTGCGACCATCTTATAAGGATGCCAGCTGGGTGTCTCCCAAGGAAGCCGTTTCAGGCACGTCCCACTGGGCGGAGGCCCCAGGGCAAACTCAGGAAACGCTGGAGGGAATATATCTCTCAGGTGGCCAATGAGCATCTGGGGATCCCCATAAGGAACAAAGACCTTAGCCTTGGTGTGAGGTGTCTCGTCTGACTTGCTAAGCTGGCTGCCAGTGCGACACTCATCAGGAAATAACATGACACAGAAGATAAAAAATAAAGCATTAAATAAGGGGGTATTTTACTGCAAAAGGCAAAGTCACCTGCAGTTTATCTCTGCCATAAAATGGATTTTTTATCCCATCACACAAAAACATTTTTTAATATTTAAGGAGTGCTGGAAATAGTGTATGATGCTTGAAACCTAAGAAGGTTCAGTGTTTTTATGTGGCACATGTTCTTGCTAGGGAAGGTAGGATGCCAAACAGCTATTCAGTTTTCACAGAATTTGTGGAAAGGAATGTGCATTTCTTTTTTTTTCCTAGTGCTGTCAATGTTTCATAAAAAAGAATGAGTGATATCACAGAGAAATGGGAAGCGGCCCTCAACAGGATGACATGGTACAGATATAAATAAGTCACTTTACACTGGCATCAACGAGTTTGATCATGAAACCACCCCACCCGCCTTCAGCTCCCCTCGCATCTCACTGCAAGTGTGACTTGGAACAACTTCAGTTGTCGAAATTCGGGAAATGTGATGCTGACATAAAGCATTAACACTTATCAGATCACAGCGAGCACTTTGAAAATGCTGCTGCTTTGCTGTCTCTTTTAACTAAAATCATTAGTTCCTCAAGAGTCAGCAGATGGTTGGGCAGAAGAAAATTAGTGGCAGACAGTAGTAGTTTTGCAATAATGTGACTTTAGCAACATTAACAGAAAAAAATGAGCTGTGCGAATATAACTTTGAAGTTCCTGTCACTCTGGATAAATCAGTATCAGTATGTTTAATATTTGAATATCTTCAATCAAAACAGTACACAGATGCTTAGGTTTATGCTTTAATATCATTTTATTTCTATATTCATTCATTCATTTTCCCTACCAACTTGTTCCTGTGCAGGGTTGCAAGGCTCCGCAGTCCATCCCAGAAACAACAGCCACAAGGCAGAGAATAACCGAGGATGGGGTCACGACCCATTGCAGGCATCTGCTTATTTATTTGCTTGTTTGTTTTCTTGTTCGATCATTCGCTTTTTCTATCTATTTATTTATGTATTCGAAATGAACTTTAAATGCATGAGAGTATAAAAGAGACAAGCAGCAAAACTGATATGTGAGTTTTCAAATCAGCATGAGGCACTAAACATGGACAGATTGCAACAGCATAGAGAAGCAGTGCTTGCAGGACACAAACATATGAAGCAGCACTTCTGGCAACGAAGACTGTACATCATCAAGTGTCACAAAGCTGATATTTATGGCAGGGCAAATCGATTATATCTAAGGCCAATGATCAAAGATGCAGAACCTGGTGTAGGAAGCAAAGAACTTGGACCCCTAAGCAACAGAAAAAGAAATATGGTGTGATGAGCATCTTTCACTCTTTTTCATTCTTTCACTCTGTTACTGAATGGATTTATGTTTGGAGAAAGTCTGAACTGTCTAAACATAAGAGAACATGTTATCTGCTCCAGCATTGCCTACTAAGGGCCATTCCAGGGGGCTTAATTATTTGGGGTAAATTATATTAGACTAACATGTAAATGAACCTGCAGTGTCGACCCTCATGAACCTCATGAACCAAAGTTTTGATATACTGTGAGTTTGGCACATTTAGAGAGGTGTGTAAATTCCAGGGGCATCAGAAATTGCGTCCACCCCAATACTGCCCACTACCTTCCCAGTTAATAAATAAATACATAATCAACAGTGCGTTTTTTATCTTTCATCATTCTGCCTATCACCGAGGCCAATTCGCTGCGCATTCAGAGAGCAAGGATGAAACCTAACGGAGATTGTAGTCATGTATCAGACAAAATGATTTTATCATATGGATCAGTTTTTTTTAGTTAAGTGATGCTTCGTTATGAAACTGTACCCTTAATGATGTTAGTCTTATTTTCAATGAGAAATATGAGCCGACAACAGCGATAAGAAACAGCTAAGAGAGGTTCAGACCAACCTTACGAAATAATATCTTACGGAAGATATACTTAACTAAGAACAATTCTGGAAGCACTTTGGAGCGTTAAGAGACAAGTTAAAGTAGAACTTACTAACGACGTAGCGTTAAGCTGGTTTTGGGACACCATGCCCTGTTCCCATACACATTCAAGAATGGTTTCATGAACATCAAGATGAAGTAAAATAGTTTCCAAAGCCTTCACCAATCACCAGATCGGAATTTAATTGAGCCTTTTTAGGAGGTTAAGGTGTACAGAGTGCAAAGAAGATTTCAAGGTTTTTCTTGCACTATGCACAGTTCAGGATTGTGTAACACTATTTCAGAAATGATTGTAGCTTCTCTCAAAGAAAAGGGTGGCAATACTCATTATCAGGTCCTCAATATTAATGTTAATACTGTTAGGTGGATTCATTTTTCCTTTTGCGAAACATTCCACAAGATTACCTAATGTACATGTACATAATATAACCTTATTACTTAGAAAACATGGAACAACAACCTCATGAAACCTTGTGCTGTGGACCAGATGTTATAGACAAGCAGTAGACATTAACAAGCCAAAACTAATTCATTAATAGTCTGTTTCCTAAGGCAGTAGTTATCTCCTTTCATTCTTTGTAAAGGTGAGCCCACAATGGCATTTATGATACAGGGACGTGCACAACTGCTGAAAGGAAATGGCATAATTATAAGATGGTAAAAAAAAGTATGTGACGTATTCTGCCAATTGAGACAGGGGCAATGTTTCATTCTTCGTCATCCGAATATCTTTCCTTCCTCCTGATCTTACCTATTTTTTTCCTCATGAATTGTCATATATTAAAAGCCACTGATTTTACTAAGTGAAATTTTAAAAAAAAGTTGATATCCCTTCACATCTACAATGTGTCCACTTAATCAGGTACCAGAAATTCAAAGGACTATGAATAGTGAGAATAAATGTATAATTTATTTAAAATTTCAACCTGTTCCTCTTTGCTATTGAGTCAGTGTAAAGATGATTGACGACCATTATTCCAGACAAGAACTGAAAAGGAATCTTTGCCATTTGAAAAGCGCATGAGAATTTTTACAGTGACAGGACACCATTCAGCCCGTCTTTCTTGCTTAATAAAATAATAATTGTCACAAATTGTCACAAAATTTTATTTTAAAACTGTACCTGTATGACACTGCTAGGAAGCAGGCCAAAGATAATGTTCTTAAAGAAATAATGTTTTTGATCTATACCCCCATATTGTGGTTCGTTGCAACTTTATGCTCTTGAAAGTATAAAACCACACCCCCCATGAAAATGAAGTCTGTAGATGTCCATGCATTAGTAACATTACCTACAAGCATGAAACAGAGTAGCCAAGAAAATGTTTTAAAGGGAAAAAAATCATGCGGAAAGTTTGTATTGTTCCTAAATGTTACAGTACATATATTTTTAACTATTGCCCACTTAAAATCAGAATCTGTGTTCTTTTTTATTTTCACCTTTACTTCTTCCATGAAATCGTACAGCTTAGTCTACTATTCAGTGCTCACTGACTGCTCATGACAAGAATGATTTTTTCCTCTTGACCTATGACATCCATTTCTGCATGTTTCCTAGAACATTCCTTCCTGTATCAGTGTAAACTATTACCTGCTTGGAAATAGCTAATGAACCCCTTTCATGTCACTTGGAGCATAATGAGGGGTGAGTCAGTCCATTTCTTTTCAAAGACTTCAAAAGATGCCTGGGCTCTTCAAAGCCATATCTATAGTGTGCATCACAAATAAAAGCATTCCTCTATAGACAAATACTAAAAATGAAATTCGATATTGGACACTGCAAGTCTATTATGTATGTCACCTTATGCATCTTTATGTGTTAATTTGCTATTAGGAAACCTGTGATGGATCCAAATTATTCAAGCCTTCAACACTCCTGCAGCATTTTTCCATATGTGGATGACTCATTCGTGTGATTCCATTGCTTCGACTTTCAATCATTTCTGTAGTAAGCAGTAAACCATTTACTCCCATTGATATTTATTTTTGGAAATCCATCCACAGATGACAGGATTACTCCACATCTGCCTAATGTAACAGTGTATTCATCTTTACCAGCATTACCATTCATGCAATCCACTTTCATTTTTGCAAAGTTGTGATGTGTCACCTTCAAAGACTAAGGAAGCCTATTTGTGAATTGGTTCAACATGCCTTGAGGTGTGAAATTCTTTATATACGTATGTGTGTATGTGCGTTCATGTGTGTGTGTGTGTATATATATATATATATATATATATCCTTATAGATAATACATCAGAAATACTATAAGGCCATTTTATAGGAATCAAGTACAACAAAATTTAGTTTTCTCATTTCTCATCTTGCCCTACTCTGACAGACACATACACGTGTACACTAACACACTCACACACACACACACACACACACGTGGAAAATGCTAATGCTAACTACGACAACCTTAACCCCTACCCAGCCTTAACCATAACCATAAGTAACCAAACAAAATACAAGAGTTTTTGCATTTTTAGTTTTTTCATTGCAGTCACGGATTTTTATAAAATAGAGTTTTCCGATATGGGGACCAGGAAAGGTAAAAAAACGGGTATTCATCACATTGTGGGGATATTTGGTCCTCAGAAGGTAAGGTATACCTGGACACACACACACAGACACACCCACGTACACACACACACGCACGCACACACACCCAACAATGTATATATATGAGATTCAGCCATCTACAGCCATCACCTATCTGTCCATCTGTTTTTCTTGCTTATCTTTTTATATGTGGGTTACTGGGTTTTTTTCCCTCTTTATTATATGTTCTGTCATCTGAGTAATAGAAGTTTGCCTGCAGTGAATTACATCAGTATCATTTTGGCAAAGGGGGAAACACACAAGGAATTGTAGCACCTCTAGTATCTTGCTATAAACAACACTAGTGGCCTGTTGGTAAACTTGTGGCAGTAAAAACAGATAGTGAAACATGGCAGGACATCATCTCTCAGGGTATATGATCCAAATGTATATGATGTCATTGATTTAATGCTTTTCAAATCAAAATATCCCCACATTCACACATGATCAACTGCATTTTTTATTCACTGTTTTAAAGTGTTTTTGACAAGATCTTTGTTTTGATTTGATTCACCATTTAAAGCTGTATTTTTTGACCTAGTTTTTTAGGTAATGCATTGCTAAGTTTTGACTTCACACAAGTGAGTATTAAAATCATTAACTCAAATCATCTACAGACAAACAATGAAAATCATCCACACAGAATTAGTGCTGGTAAATTGCACAGGTCTGCCATGTCAAATGAAATTGGGTGTATATGATGTTGCGAGGCTTCGCATCAGTTGCAAGCAATAATAGTATTAATAGTAAAAAGTAAATTAATCGTATAATATATGTGTGTTCTGTGCCTAAGAGTTTCATGTTTTTTTTCTCTACTCCACGTTTTACTTATACTCTATTTTGCAACTTATTATTTAAAAACTCCAACTAATGAAATAATTCCTTGGTGTATGTATTTTCCTTTGTCTGTCTTTCATCTTGGCAAATTACAAAATGAAACAATGAAGCATTTTAATGACTTTGAATGTTGATTTTCTTTGAATTTGCTTTGATTGGAGCATAGCCTACTTTTTGTATTGCAGTATTCCAAAATGGTTTTCTGCTCCCCTGAATGTAATGGAAATGTACTGTTCAAGTTTGATGTTAAATACAGTACATTATGTGTCCATTGTGTAGCAATGTCTCTGCTGTGAAACAATGTGTGAAACATTTCTGACTTGTAAGGGACACTTTGATATGCATCTACATGTATGTAAGAGTAACTTCAGAGTAAGTTCAACACTGAATAGCTGAAATAGCAAATACTAAACTAACGTCTGAAATTAATTTTGTGTTTGCTTTGCATACATATGAAATATATACACAGCAAAAACAAACGAGTAAACAAGATATATGTATTGAAACATATAAAGTAAAAGAATAAATAAGAACACATAAATATTTAAATTGATGGAGTTAATATAGTTCAAGCAGAATATGTACAGGGTACCATTACTTTTCATCTGTCACATTAGATCAT
This sequence comes from Gnathonemus echidnorhynchus, assembly GCA_026776725.1. Classification (NCBI taxonomy): domain Eukaryota; kingdom Metazoa; phylum Chordata; class Actinopteri; order Osteoglossiformes; family Mormyridae; genus Gnathonemus; species Gnathonemus echidnorhynchus. The sequence goes on along the minus strand of JAODJU010000035.1, from coordinate 23,082,586 downwards.
CAAATCATTCTTTTACCTTTTCTAATTTATGATAAAATTCAGAAAGTAGCAAGAGCCTTAGGGTGTAACGTGTTTGGAATTACAAATAAATGTCTCTGCCTTTCTGAAAAGAAATACTATGTATGCAAAGCATAGAGACACTGTGTCTGTGATTCTGTAGGACGTGTGCAGTGAACGGAAGCACTGACGTGCGAGAACATAGAGGAATCTCTCAGCATCACGAAGAATCACAGCTTCATTGAATCAGTACAACTGCACAAGCATTAATCATTAATACATTTAGCCCAATACTTAGTAAGGTATGTGCTGTAAAATCTGATAGAAGTTGAAAGGAAAACTAGAACAGTAAGGCAATGGTAATACAATTATATAATCAGCACGAGTAGTGTGATAATTTTACATGGCCTGAGTCTGTGAAATCAAGTGAATTTTTTTTATAATCTGTCCATGAATAAGTATTAAGCATACATTAAGAGAGATGCCAAAATATTGGAAGCTATATCAACTAGAATGTTAGTTTGGCCGTGCCAGCATATTTCATTTTGAGTAAACAGGGACATCTTAACAACTACAAGCCAATGCATAAAAATTCTTCCATGAAAAATTTAACATCATAATGTAATGTGATCTCTATTATCATCTGAACCAGACCTCATTTGGTGCTGTTATCTGCATGCCAACCCTGGACCTAATTTTATGTGATAAATGGATTGCTGTGATGCAGTCACATATTTGTTCTTCCAACAACATCCATTGAGTCACTGCCATATGCTTCAAGGATGAATTTAAGGCAAAGAGTCTGAGGTGTGTTTCCCAATAACGATGACTCAGCGTTTTACAAAGACTCCAAAGGTATATCGTACAAAAGGTTTTTTTTTCCTATGTCTGTCTCACGAATAATCTCTTAAGATATTGCTTAAGGGAGAGCTTCTTAAGTGCGACCTTAATAGGCACCAGAACACCTGATTGGTTGACATTGATGGTTCGAGAATTGATTATTCACTCCAAGAAGCAACTGCTTGACTGCTCCTTATAAATATAAGTGCTGCTCCTTATAAATATATCACTGCAGAGATCCTTCAAAAATATGCATTAATCAGAAGTGGGGAGAACCTGGAAATAAAATATAAAATTAACAAACTGAATCATCTAACCGTAAATATGATTTTCGCCGATTGGATGCACAAACCCGTCTCCCCATATTGTAATATCACCATTTTATTATATTTGTCCTATAAAATAGCTGTGTGCACCAATATGTCTGCTTGTCATTGATATTGGGATGAGCAATGACACAATAGCCGATAGGTAACATAAGAGAATGTGCGATCGTGCTTCAGTTTTCACTACTCATGAACCAAAGTTTTGATTTACTGTGACTTTGGCACATTTAGAGAGGTGTGTGCATTCCAGAGGCACCGGGAATAGGGGTAGGACGTTCACCCCTATTTTGGCATAAACCCCACCCCTTTCTTGCCAGTAATGAAAGATCTTTCATTATGAATCTGTCCATTGCTGAGGCCAATTTGCTGCGCATTCAGAGTGCAAGGACGAAACAAAGATTGTAGTCATGTATTATATCATATGGATCAGTTATTTTTCAGTTAAGTGATGTCTGGTTATGAAACTGTACCCTTAACGATGTTAATCTTATTTTAATGAGCTGTATGAGCCGACAACAGCGATAAGAGACAGCTAAGAGAGGCGAAGACCAACCTTACGAAAGAATATCTTATGGAAGATATACTTAACGAAGAATGTTTCATAGCATTAGGAGACAACATTAAGGCAGAACTTATGAACACATAGCATTAAGAAAGTTTCCGGAAAGGCACCCCACAACAGTAAATGGTAGAGATTAAGAAATATAAAAAATCCTGATTTCACCAAAGGTTATTTTAAACAACTGTAATGGTGATGAAAGTGCCAACGGCTAATTTTGAATAAATGAAGGTGCACATTTATTTAACTGTGATTACGTTTTACTTTACTGGCTTATACAAATCATAATTATTGTTAAAAAGCATCCTATATAAGTATCCTATATTCCTGGGTAAATTAGCTTTGAGGACAGTTGCAAAACTTTAATGATGTTTTTCAGCAATAAAACGGCATACGTAGGATTAACACATGAAGGAATTATAGCCACATTTTGTATGGTTTTCAGCATGTTTATTTCTACCAAGGGGTTATGACAGTCTCGCATTTGGAATTCCAGCTGAGAGCATACAGGTCTGAGGTGATAAACCACTTTATGACTTACATCTTAACTCCTTGCTCAAAGGTTACTGTTCCTTAAACACAGTACAATCATTTTTAAAAAGGGAGATTTAATAAACAACTATGGCTCCAAGTGCAGCAAAACACACATAAGGTCAAAATCTATTTGAAATTTCAATATCTATTTCCTTCAAATTCCAGTTTTGGTAGCAACCTACATTAGGAATAAAACATCATGTATCATTTGTATTTTTTTTATTTCCTCATTTATCCAATAAAAAAAAGAAATCTAGTTGGAATGAATGAACTAACAAACTGAAACAGCAACCAGGCAATTCTGTTCAGAAAATTACAACTCCTAAAGTAGAATAACCCTTAATATGGCAAATCCAAGGAGAATTATCTTTGTAATGTATTATTTTGACTTAAAATGTGATCTAAAAAATCAAAAATGATACAAATGTTAAATACAAATTAAACATCATTAAAGAAACAACACACAAAAAATGCATTTTATTAAACAATATAACATGCACGGTCTAATCCGTACCTGTTCAAAAATGACACACCTTGTTTTTGAGTTATACTGTAAGATTCCTGTACACAAAACTGTTTGAAGCTATTGATAATTTGGACAATATTACTTGAAGTGGCAGCTTCAGGTTGAGCTACAATGTTCCAATTGAGTTAATATCCGGACTTTGATTTTGCCAATACAAAATGTGAAACTTCTGCTTCAGCCATTCCATTACAGACTTACTCGTGTTTGTGATAAGATTCAGCTTTAACATCTATCTATCTATCTATCTATCACGCATATAATTTCTAACATATGTAGAGCCGTTTTAATGTGATGAATCGAGTAAAATCACTTTGAGCAGAGACCTTTTGGATCCTATTGCTTCAAGGTCATTGTAACCCTAGATCTCCTTAGTCTTAGCAGAATGACAGATGACATTTTGGGCACATTTTGTTGCACAGTGAAAGGCTTGTCATAAGACTTAAATATTCTGTCTTTGCTCTTTCTGGAACTGATTAAACACTTTGATTCACACCTGCAACCTTTTGTCATTCCCCAAAAGCGAAAGCAACTTAAAAACGCTGCCCATGCCGTGAGGGTATCAGATCCATAGTTGTTATCTTGGGGTTCTTTGTGATCTCCTAGAGTACTGCACATGTTGCTGTTAGGGTACTTCTTGTTGGATGATTACTCCTGGGGAGGGTAATAATGTAGCATCTTCCCATTATGCCTGACCATGGACTGACAGAGTCTTTAAGAGTGGCTTTGTAACTTTCCTGCCACATGAGCATCAACAACCCTTCTTCTCGGAATCTTAAGGAAGTCCTGAACAACTTCTACCTCAGTGAATGTGAGGAAATCTATCTATCTATCTATCTATCTATCTATCTATCTATCTATCTATCTATCTATCTATTTTTTACGTGTATGTTTTCATATTAGTTACACGCTAGCTTTCAAACCCCCCCCCCCCCCCAATTTGAGTCACATTACAGCCACCAGAATGAGCAGTTTAATGGGACTCAGACCTGCAAGGCAGAGAGAAACTCAAAGAGTAATTAAGTTCATTCTCCAAAGCACAATGGCGCTGATGATTAGGACCTACTTTTCCAATCCCATTTTAATCATCTGGCTTTTTTTTAATCCTTCCATCAAATTGACATTCACTGTTGTACTTCCCAAATGACGAGAGAGTGAGATACATTCCAAATGTCCCAATATCCTCTCCAATTTGACTAACTCAATTCTTGTGTTAATTTCTGATCTTTGGGAATTTTTAAAAATCTTAAAAACATTCACAGTATGGTGTCAGTCATAAGAATAACTGAAATATAACACATGGCATTACTGTTTGAACACTGCGAGGTTTTCCACATTATACACTGTCTATCACTGTTCCTAAAATAACACCATAATACAGAATCAACTTAGACTAAGTATTATTATTGCCACGTATAAGTGAAGGTTAATATCTGCCAGATGTAGTATTTCACAACTAGCGCAATCATTTCACTGGTTGTGAACTCGTGGTAAAAAAGGTTACATAATGTAACATTTTGTGTTAGCTATAACTAAAAAAAATGTTAATATATATAGCTGAGCTTAAAAAAATAATAATAAATGAATACATTATTTATTTTCCACCACAATTCATCTTTTAAATCAGCTATTTTATACTTAGGATGAAGTAGAAAAAAAAAACTGAGTGGGAAAAAAAGTTTCATCAAAATGATAATAACGGGTGAGAGAAACATTAATATGCATGTGTAATTATGTTACATTTTATCCCAAGACATAATTTTTAATTCACTGTTGAAAGAAAAACACTAGTCAGAGAGTGCAAAATGAATGCTGCCATTGCCAGGCTGGAGAAGCACAATCTCGCGGTGCTGCCACACTGTGATTACTCTGAAAACAAAGACTCCGGCCCCACATTTCAAAACGTGTGTGTGTGTGTGTGTGTGTGTGTGTTGGGGGGGGGGGGGGGGGGGGAATAAATGTATATATGAAATATCTGACGAGAAAATGAGGCCAATTTAAATCTGGCAGGAATGATTTTTTATTAGTATTTTCAGTTTTTGACAATATAAAGTTTGGTTTTTCTTCAGAATGAAAGTGGAAGCTCTATATACCGGTGACTGTAAGAAATCACATGTTCCACTGCATGCCAGTGCCTCAGCTCTTCCAGTAATTCCATGGTGTTTCCAGTTTTAGTTGGTCCCAGTATCAACTTTTATAAAGGATGTCGGTGATGAGCTGTCGCTTTCTTCATTCCGTGGCATATATATCACCAAAACACCAACTTGTGGCATGCTATGCTAACTCAGGCAACCTTGCTGTGTGTTTGTTGGGCATAGGTGTCCATTCTTAAAACATCACCATGTGACTGTTTGGAATTATATTCATTTCTGTGATGTGAAGTCTGCTATTAAGCAATTTTCCCTGTCAACAGTTTATTGCAGTTTCTCATTGTTTACACCCTAACAGCAGTTAGATCAGGTCAATGTATAAAAGTAATCCAACTGTAATCAGGTTAGACTCCACATTTCAAGTCAGACAAAGAATTTTGTTACTGATTAGATTTTTAGGCATTGAATTTGGAATCTGCACTGGTTACTTTTCTGAAGTAATGCACTCAACACTGTCGCTGCATGACTCTCCACATCGTTAGCCATGGTGACAAACAGATATATCCCACTGCAAATGTTACATCCTGCCACATGCAGTTTGACTGACTTTGCTATAATAGCCTTTCTGTGTGACATAGATCTTGTGTATGACACACTGCTCATGCAGCAGGCATATAGCATGACTTTTTACAAATTAATTTCTGTTCCTTGCCACCAAGAGGTTTCCCAGCTTATACTAAGGTAATATAGGAAAATCCTGTATTTTATATAGATCTCTTTTATTAAGCCCTCTGTGCAGAAACAATCTCCTTTGTTCTATCATGGCCTGCAATTCAATGTTTTCTCAGCAGATTACCAGACGACTTGCATAATACAAAGACAGCACACCAATGAGCAGCTAAAAGCCCTAAAAACACAGACGTATGCACACGGACGTATGCACACGGACGTATGCGCACAGACGTATGCACACGGACGTATGCACACAGACGTATGCACACAGATGTATGTACATGCGCACATGCATATAAAGCAGACTTCTGAACTGTCGGCAGATATACAGGACGGGGACCCCAATCACTGCCTGCCCCAACACTCTGTTTACTGTCCATGCAGCTGGAAACATTTATGCCTGGGCTCCTATTTTCATTTAAAAGGCCACAGAGATTTACCCTGGGACTGAGAACTGATTAAAAGCATGTAATTCTTCTTCTCACTCACCAGGCAAAGAAATGTAGTTAAATCTATTAAACCTCAAAGGCTTCCCTACCTGATACTTGCAGGGCGTCGCACACTGTGTATTTGGCTTGGCATGCCATAAAGACCGGAGTAGTCAGACCTGGCAACCAAGCGTTCAGTCACAAAGACTCCCACCCCAGGGGGGGTTTCCATGAAGCAGCATTTCTGAGCACGAGGTAATGATCATCCAATAAGAGTTTAGGTAAGGAGCATTTCTACTGGATAATCATGACTTCTAGCTTAAGTAAACACAGCTAACTTGGTTAAAGTTCCGACATGCTAATTGACATTATGCCTCATGGGATTCGCCTAAGTAGGTATGAGTATCATTGTTGGCACTACAATTGGGTTCGAAGCATTTCCTTTGTCTTTTAAAAAAAAACACATAATAATTCTTTCTAATTAATTTCAATTTTTATTTTGTATTTAGTCAAAAATAGAGTCTATCTATCTATGTATCTATCCGGTCTATCTATCGATCTATCTATCTGTTGGACGTATCCAATGCTCTTACTGACTGACAACTTCAGAACTCACTAATCACATCAGCCAATTCATACTTTATACAAGTACCCATGTCCTTCATAATCCAATTTATTGACTCTAAAATGAAGGCACCTTTGTGTTTCACAGATCATTGGAATTCTATCTAGAGACATTAAACAGAAATGCCAAATAAAAGATACCAGGGAGGAAGACGTAATTTACACAATGTCTCCTGTGTATGTCGCCTCAGGATTTAAATAATTACTGCCCACCTGGCTCGCACAAACACAAACATTTTTAAAAAACTGAGTTGGCTCAAAAGATGATCTCGAGCACTCATATGCTTCTGGCAGAACATTGTATCTCATAAAAAGAAAGTGATTTTAACAAAGCACATACAAAATTTAACTATAATCAACATTCATTACATTAAATATTCTAAGTCTACGTGTTCAAATTATCCAACACTATATGGCCAAAAGTATGTGAACACCCCAATTGAACCTGAGGAATTAAGCACACAGGTATGCAATCTCCTGCAACAATTATTAACAGCAGAATGGTTGGGGAAGTTAGTGACGTTCCTTTTTGGGATCACCATAGGATGCCATCTTTCCAACAAGTCTGCCACATTTCTGCCCTGCTAGAGCTGCCTTCGCACAAGCGAAGTGATTGTGAAGGACAAAACTTCTGGGAACAAGTTCAGGTGTGAAGTGGCCGCACAGCCTCACAGAAAGACACCCGACATCAATACCCAACTTGAACGGCAGCAAATCCAACCAGCATCGAAAGGAAAGCCCCCCCAGGAGAGTAGAGGTTATGATAGTAACAGTGAACTGGCCAACTTGTAGCGCTGTGTTCTTGGATTCATATTGAGATGTTGGACAAGCCGGTGACCACATACTTTTGGCCATGTAGCCAAAACAAGGAAATGATTTATGAAGATGTGGCCATACAGTGTACAAGAATTTATGGCGAAGTCTTTTGTGAAAGAAATGTGGAGTGGTTTCTTTTGTTTTTTCTTTATAATTTAAGTTTAACTTCAGCAATTTTCTAAAAATACTGAATGCACAAGAGATGAGGTTTTTATGACTTTCAGCACAGGAGGTAATATTAGGTAGCAATAGGTTTGCATGTTGATTTTGAATTGAAGATAGAAAATGATAAAGAATAAAAACAAATCGTGGATGACTGCAAAATCTAACAATAAACTTTAGTATTTTTAACAAAGGAAAAGAAAAAAACAAACAAAGCATTTAGGTTTAAGAACCTGTTCTTTTTAACAATTATTTTGATTTATGCCCAAACACCATGACGCTCCATTCAGACCATGTAAAATATCACTCCATACCTCTGCCTATGGCAGCTGTAGCATAAACTAATCAATTTCTGCAGAAGACAGTGTCGCAAGGTGAGGAAAACATGCTGCACTAACCTAGGTTACTCTGAAAATCAAAATCAGTCATATATTTATAAATGAATAAGTTGTCACCCTTTTACATAGTAAGGATCTTAAAGATGGGTTAATTCTGCAGCTGCCGATGTACTTAATGTTGCGTTTACAATGCAATATAAACGATAATGTATTACTTCACAAATTGGAGATTAAATCTCACCAGTGCTCTGTGTGTGGTCTACATGTTCTATCCGTGTTTGCAAACATTTTCTGGGTATGTCAGTTTCCTCCTGTAGTCCAAAAATATGCTGTTTGGTGAACTCCACATAGTATGTGAATCTGTGTGTGTGGCCTGCGACTACCTGGCATCCTTTCCAGGAAGTTCCCCTGCCTTGTGTTGTCTGGGACAGGCTCCAGTTTTAGTCATTCTGGTTTGCGTTCCTGATAACAAATGATCAGGGTGTATAATGAACAAGATAACAAACAACACAGGCAAAGAACGAGTGAGATTTCTGAGTGTTTCCCGTTTCTAAAACCCCTTGTTATTCCAGATTTGCCAGACAAACTTACAGCAGTTCTTTGTTGGTTCCTCTTTGATGGTAACTCTGTGTCGCTGTGAATAGCTGGCGAAAGTTTGAATAAAGAACAACGTAGAAAATAATGAGTGGTTCAGATCATTCAAGAACAAGATTATGAACTGCTTTATTTATGGAGGTTTTCGTGAAACACTTGCTAATTAATGAATGATCGTAAGTATAAGATAACAAACTACTTAGCATTACAATGCTTTTCGGAAAGCAGCCCTGGTTGGTTGTAGAAGACTGTAATGGTTCATGAATGTCACTTTGCATGCCTTCATCCAAAGCTAAACAGTGCTCTTATAGTTACCACTAACCCTAACCCTTATTATCATTTTGCTCTTATACTTTGTAACTTTTCATAGTAATAATGTTAGTAGAAAAGGTGAAGATAGAGAGATGGTACTCATTTTCTTGTTTTGTGTTCAATAACACTGTAGGCCACAACCAAGTTTACGGATATCAGCCAAAAATGTGTGAAATGTCACAGCCTCTTCCCCTCACGCCATATTAAAGATTAAAAATACACTAGGCACTGTATCATTATTATGAGATCCAACAGAATTTTGCAGTTTTGCATGGTATACAGTCATTAAAAAGTATACTGTTGGGTGAAGGTGACACATTATCTAAAGCATCCTATTTTATTTGCGTCGTGCGGCAGACACAGTGGGGACTAACGGGTAAATTTCTGCATCATGCATTAGTCTCCGACGGGTACGTCTGCAACGATAACCTGGCCATAATTGTTTAGGTAGGTCACACAGGTAATAAATCTTTCATTAATTACTTGTTTCTTGTCATTATCCAGGAATAATCAGACATACAGTATACTGTTAAATATCAGCATACATTGTCTTAGGGCACCAAAGTTCAAAGTGTGTTTATGATGATGTCAAGTTGTGATTTTCTGTCTGTGAGTGTCACCTTAGCCATTCTAACACCTTTCCTCAAGTCGAATCCGGTATTTGCAGTTATTCAATAAACCCATACGTCCATTAACGGCAACAGCTGGCATACCTTTTTTGGCTAAACAATATCTCATGAAGTCAATTAATTAATTACGTTAATTAATTAAGCAAGCTGATGATGAAATAACATATAGAACGGCTGGCCTGTCCCAGTGCCGTGAAGCAGTAGATGGCTCATTTAGCCATCCATCAATAACCTTTTCAGAGCTTAGACAAAATGTAAGAAATGAGATGCAGCTGCATTTCCTCACCCTTGTACCCTTGTGTTAAGTTTGTCCCTTTACCCCCCCCCCCCCCCCATGCAGATGTAATTAACAGCTCCATAACAATAGATCTGACATTTTGCAGTGTGTCACGTTACTAATATCGACTAAATTGATTTAGCAGCAACTATATTACTCAACACTTTTATTTTAGACATCCATCCATCCATCCATTTTCTGTACCCGCTTATCCTATTCAAGGTCATGGGAGGTCTGGAGCCTATGGGCACACGGCAGTGATCAACCCAGGATGGAGTATCAGCCCATCGCTGGGCACACTCACACCAGTCACTCACACCAGTCACTCACACACCAGTCACTCACACACCAGTCACTCACACCCCAGCCACTCACACACCAGTCACTCACACACCAGTCACTCGCACCAGTCACTCACACACCAGTCACTCACACACCAGTCACTCACACCAGTCACTCACACACCAGTCACTCACACCAGTCACTCACACACCAGTTACTCACACCAGTCACTCACACACCAGTCACTCACACACCAGTCACTCACACCACTCACTCACACACCACTCACTCACACACCAGTCACTCACACCAGTTACTCACACACCAGTTACTCACACACCAGTCACTCACACCAGTCACTCACACACCAGTCACTCACACCAGTCACTCACACCAGTCACTCACACAGGAAGGAACTCGAGGAAAATGGAAGGAACTCCAAGACAAGAGGGGGAGATCATGCAAACCCCACACATGTGGAACCATCTCAGAGACTCAGACCTGGTCACAGAGGAGTGATGTGTAAACACCGCACCAATATGCTGCTCTTATTTTAGGCATTGTATTGCTAAATATTCTGTTTCTTTGTGCACTACTTCACATATCACATCAATTAAACAAATACGTAAATAAATTGATTGACAGACAAAAAAAAGAAATTAAGGGCAGATAATTCTCTAACTGCTGATCCACCTACAGAGCATATGTTCAATGACTTTGCGGGAGTCTGTCAATGCACTGTGTGATGTGGTTTGAACAGATGTAGGACTAAGTCTTAATTTCCTGAAGTAATTCGCATGCATCGATCCACCATGCTTGGAAAACCTAAAGAGCTGAATTCTCTCTGGGAAAAAAATTAAAATCTGATTCTTGACATGCAAAGCGCACAGCAAAATTATACGTAAACTTATGCACAGAAATACACACAATAAACTACGTGGGACAAACTATCCTTGTAATTCAGGTATGTTGCTAAATAGTGCCTTTAGCTGAACCTTTCATGGAAACACGGCATCAGTACTGTAGGGAAGAGACATTATTGGCAGCTGTTAAAAAGAATTTCATCCCTGCTGATATTACCATTAGAAAATGTAAGATCCAGGTGCCACCTGATGAGCTCACAAAACTAAAATAGCCCCTGCTTTGATGAAGGAGGCGTGGCCAATCCTCTGCAGTGATGCAGGAAATGCACGCCACCTTGCATTCCACCACAGAAGGCAGTCGGAGGTGCAATGAGGTCCTGATACTTGACTTGAAGAGCTGGTAGTGGCCCACAGTGGGGCAATATCCATGTGTTTTCCACAGCCAGTGTTTCCTTTTGTGCAGCACATGACTTAAGGGCTTCAGCTGGTCCTGGGAGGTGCCGCTATGCAGAAACTAGCAAGTTTTTCTCTCTGACTCACACAGACACACACACACAGAAATACATAAGTGCATTTTCTTATTTTCTTACTTGTGGATTAGCTGGGCACTGAATGCATCATGATATCGGAAACATATTGGACCACCTCTCATGACTGAACTCATCTGCAATTGACAAGCACATATACCCAGATGCAGCATTAGAATGTGACCATGAACACTGACCAATCAGGAGGTGCTGTGGTGCTTGGGGGGCTGCGTCTTTCATTGGAGCCCTGGCCTCGGCGGTATAGTCACATGCCTGTGGGCCCCTGAGCAAGGCCCTTACTGTATGGAGTATGGTGGCCGACCCTGAACTGTGACCCCAAATGAACTGTGACCCCAAATGAACTGTGACCCCAAAGCTTACTCTTACCTGTCTGTGTGTCTTATGCAGAGCAAGACAGAGTAAGCAAAAAGATCATTTCCCCATGAGGATTAATAAAGTATTACTATTTCAAATAATGGTACTTTTAACTGGGGGGAAGGGGGGGGGGGGGGGGGGGGGGGGAGG
>JAODJU010000035.1:23050766-23065918 GCA_026776725.1 Gnathonemus echidnorhynchus | reverse complement strand
CATGAAACACTAGACTACATTGACAATAAACTGCTTGAATTCACTGTTAAAGCTTTGTTGTGACGTCAGCATTTACTTAAATTTGCATAAAGTCCTATGATAACAGATGTTTTTCTTCAATAAATAATAGGAACATATTCGTATCATTCTTTCTCAGTACAGCAGTATGTGTGTGTGTCTGTGTGTGTGTGGTCCAGGTATACCTTACCTTGTGGGGCCAAATGTCCCCACAATGTGATGAATATCTGTTGTTTTTTACCTTTCCTGGTCCCCATATGGGAAAACTCTATTTTATAAAAATCCGTGACTAAAATGAAAAAACTAAAAATGCAAAAACTCTTGAATTTTGTTTGGTTACTTACGGTTAAGGTTAGGGCTGGGTAGGGGTTAAGGTCATCATGTCGCGATTAGAGTTTTCGCCATGGAAATGAATGGAGAGTCCCCACAAAGACATGTGTGTGTGTGTGTGTGTGTGTGTTCATGCCGTGTTATTCACTGGCACCTTTTCTCCCCTGCTGCCTGGGATACACCTTGATATTTATTATCAGATTATATATTTATAGTAATAGTGCTGAACTGTACAAAATATCATACAAAATATTATTTAAAATATTATATAAAAATCACAAATTTCTAAACCTTAGTAACTGTTTCTAAACAATCTCCTTTTGAGGAACTGCATCTCTGTGTCTAACTAAGATATACACCAAACATTTCATACTTATGCTGCCACTTTATTTCATGTAATAGCTAATTCACTACGTAGTGTGAGGGGAGAACAGCAGCTTCAAACTGCATTCTGTTTCTGCATTAGTGCTGTCATTTAAACCCAGGATGGGTCTTTGTCATCTTCTTATAAGCAGCATCGAGGCAAAGCTTTTTAGCATCGCCAGAGTGGAAGGAAATAGTAGAAGAAAATATATCCTACATTAAGCTGCTCACTGCAAAATCCGCGAGTTAGCATGAGTAGCCAGGTCATGATTTCTGGTTGCAGTTGAATTTTTCTAATGTATTTTTTGGCACTTTTATCACCACAGAAAGAATGCTATTCAGTCCCATTATATTTGAGAGAAGACCAACATTTCTACAGCCGATATCTCCAACACTAGGCAACTCCCAGCAGAATAACCTAGCTGGATAGATAGCAATAAAGTCCCTCTAAATTGTATGTTTTCCAGTTTTGGGGTGAACTGCCCCTTTAAAAAATGTTGTAATAAGGCAACACTCGCAAATGCAGAGCTATCAATTTGCAGTACTGGCACACCGTTACAATCAAGCTAAATGAATCAGATTTAGGCAACAGTCTCTGCCACTGTGAGCCACAATGCTGTGCCAAGACAGATGCACTGTTGTCCTCTGCCTTTGTCTTCCTCTTCTGAAGTGGCAGTTTCACCACATCCAAAATTCTGTCACCTTAATCTGTACATCAGTAACTCAACAGAGAAAATGTCTATGCAGTTGTTCCTTGCAGGTCAGGTGAAACCGCAAAGGTGCAGGGCTCAGTGAACTGAAGATGGAACCAAAGCCAAAGCACTTCAGGGAAAAAGAACGTCCTACAAACAAAGCAAAGCTTCTTGCTTTAAATTATAAAGTACAAAAAGTGTCTTCTGTACCCTGTCTTGCCCTATGGCCTCAAGCAAAAGTGGTGGTACCTTGCACCAAGCCCAGTGGCTTTCCTTTCTCAGGAAAGGTTACTCTGAGGCATGCTGCCCTCTAGCACAGCCCAGTCCGCTTCAAGCCCTTCCTCCTGGGGCAGAACGGCGCTGTTTGCAACCTCTGTGGCAACGGCCAAAAATTAACCTGCTGCTCCAGCGATACCCTGTATTCACCTGGGCAGCCTTTACCTGGTTAAGCTTTTTACGAGGCTGGTAGGACTGCTTACATCATGACAGACCACCCTGCTGAAGGTACTGTGATGCATATCTCCTGAACAGTATGCTAATTGATGTATACAACAGTTTAATTTATGGTAGAGCACAAGGGTGATGCGGTCAGGAGTCTCTAATAACTACAGAAGTGTGTGTAATGACTGATTACTTGAGAGCACAGCCTCCGATTCAGGCTGAAACCCCATCTGCACTTTTTCACTGCCTGTTTCAGGAGTCTCAGCGGAAGCAGGCACATGCAACGCCAAGTATGTCACTGCTGTGCCCCAGCTGGCCTAATTGCCAGACAGATTCATCCTTTTAAACGTTTTGTGGGATAAGCCAAAACTACATGTAACGACTTCAGGAGACCCAGAAAGAGGCACATGTGTGGGACACAAGACACACTGTTGAAATCTGCTTTTCAGAAGGATGACTTGTCAGGATTCCACCTAGGAAATTCCACAGTAGATTATTTGTTGGTGGCATCTGAATCAGCATAACAAAACATTCTTTATTATAGGATAAATAAATTGTCACCAAAAGTACAGTATATGCAAGTGCCTACTGCATAATTTAAGTAAAATATTTAGGAGAATTACACAGCAGATGAGCCTATGGCATGTCAGTCAATAGGGCCTACAGCTTCAGCCTACAGCTTCAGCCTACAGCCCTGTGAAAACTATTCCAATATTAAAATGCTTCTGGAGAATACCTGAAATGTTTAGATCTAGTGTAGCCTAATGTAAGAGCACTCAAGCAGTATATCATTCAGTAAGAACTGCTGCAATAAGCATTACAATAATTATTCAAGAGCATAGAATGATGATAAGAGGGTATAAATGTTAAATATTCATAATATGTTTATTTCTTCCTATCTATGGATCTTATAAGCTTTTTGAGGCCACACAGTGATTATTAATTTCAGCCCCTATTGTGTCAGTTATAGCAAAGTATAATAATTACACAGAGACACAGAATGTGGGAGTTTATATAGCTTTGATCTGCTGTGCTAATCTATGTCCATCTATTTTCTGCTCATGTCTGTAAATATGAGTGAAACTGTGCTGAATGATGAGAAACCTATTATGGAGTAAAATCCCATTTCCACAATGAGATGGATGAGTACAAAAAGGAGGTCATTTTCATTAGGTTATGCCAGAAATATTATATTACTGCCATTCTTTCCAGCTAAACTCCTTTTAAAAATGTAATGAACAAGTTTCCCAAAAAAAAAAACAAACAAACAAAAAAACCTGCTGGAATTATTTTGTTATATTATATTTTGTTACTATATATATAATACTGTATATATAATATATGTCAATGTACTTCAGTTTGGTTTGATTTATCCTCTCTGGTTCCAAACCAAGACAATATTGTACTGTATTTTAATGAAAAATTAATTCATAATGGTTGAAATTTTAGAGGAAGCAATGGTAGACAGCAGCTTGCTCTCAATTATAAATCATTGGGAAGGTTGCCATTCTAAGGTCTTCCTGAATAAGAATTATTGGGCAAAAAGCCTTGATTACAAATGCATGTCCACGTCGATTACACTGTGTTTCCTGCTGACGTGGACCTTCGTTATCGAGGGACAGCTTCGAAGACTCAAATTTGTTAAAAATCTTAACAGAAAGAATGTTGAAATAGAATCCAAACTTCAAAGTCTTATTTCAGCCGTTCATAGTTATATGTTAAGCCATCCACAGCTACACATTACATCCCCTTAGGTGCAAGTTCTAGGTCAATAAACCAATGGAAGCGGATAATGATGCCTTCAAAGACCACCAGGTCTGCTAAGGCTGACCACAAGAGACTGCACTTTTCTTTATAGACCCTCATTATTTATTAATTTACCCATGTAGCCTTATTAATCTGTGGGCCTTTTCATTTACTATTCTGGACTGATTACTGAAGGAATCAGCAGCTTATTCACCATCTCCTGCAAAGTTTCTTAGACTGCAAATGATTCCTGCTGTCCACAAACTGAGAAATATTTAACTAGTGGTTTGCTGACCGTTATCCATTTACACTATAAACATAAAGCAGTCGGCGATATGAACAACGGTTTTCATTCTGTGTGTATAGTTGAGTAGCTATTGCTCAATTCAGTTTCCCTAGTGCTTCTGTACAATTGCCTCGCTCCTAGATTAACATTCCATACATGCTTGCCAGTAACTCACAGTCATGAAGAAACAATACACTTCGAGAACCAGAACTCATATTTAGTTAAGGGGGTTAAGTAAATAAAAAGTCTTATCTTGTTTCAGCCAAAAGTCTGTATGTACTGTATTCTCCATCCATCCATCAATCCCGGAGTTTCCTCCCTGTTGGACATGCTCGAAACATCTCCTTGGGGATCCTAGACAGATACCTGAACCATCTCAGCTGGCTGCTTTCGATGTGGAGGAGCAGCAGCTCTATTTGAGCCCCTCTTGAATGTCCAAGCTCCATACTTCAGACACACTGCGGAGGAAACTCATTTCTGCCGCTTGTATCCATAATTTCATTCTTTCGGTCACTACCCAAAGCTCATGACCATAGGTGAGAGGAGGAATGATAAACTGAACGCTTTGCCTTCCAGCTCAGCTCCTTCTTTACCACAACACAATGGTTATGAACAGTTATGAACAGAATCAGTGACATTGTATGTCTTTTCCAAGTTCACAAAACACATGTAGACTGGTTGGGAAGATTCCCACAGAACCTTCAGTATCCTTGTGAGGTGAAGATCTGATCCAGTGTTCCGCACATAGGATGGATATACATTGTTCCTCCTGGATATGAGCTTCGACCAGTGGGCAGAGCCTCCTTTCGAAGGACCCTGGCATAGACCTTCACAGGGAGGCCGAGGAGTGTGATCCCTCTAAAGCTGAAACACACCCTCTGGTCCCCTTTCTTAAAGACTACAACTCCGCAATGTCACCTCAGCAATGGAGCTCCAGAACATGGCCCATTCAGGCTCAATGTGGCCTGTCTCTCTCTCGGGATGCAAAGGAGGTTCTGCAGTAGGTGCGAGTTGAGGATCTCCCAGAGAGGGGCGTCTGCCCAGTGCTCCCAGCACACCCTTACTATGCGTTTGGATCTACCAGGTCTATCCGCCATCTTACTCCGCCATCTGATCCAATTCACCGCCAGGTGGTCAACAGTCGCCAGCTCCTCTCTTCATTTGATTGTCCAAAACATGTGGACACAGATCCGACCATATGATTATAAAATTGATCATCGAACTGCAGCCTTGGGTGGTCTGGTGCCAGGTGCACGTTCATTATGGACATACTGTGGTCAGCACAGAAATCCAATAACTGATCACCTGGCGGATTCCGACCGGGCAGGCCATTCCTCCCAGTCACACCTTTCCAGGTTTCACTGTCATTGTTCATATGGGCATTAAAGTCCCCCCGGCTGAACAATGGGGCACCTTCCAGCATCCCTTCCAAAGTCTCCAAGAAACCCGGATACTCTGAACTGGTGTTCGGCACATATGGACAGTCAGATCCTGTCCCCCGACTCAAAGTCAAAGGGAGGTGACCCTCTCATTCCCCAGGGTGAACTCCAATGTACTGGCACAAAACTGGGGGGCTATAAGTAGACCCACCCCTGCCTCTCACTAAGGGCAACTCCAGAGTGTAATAGACTCCAGCCCCTCTCCAGGAGTTTGGTTCCAGAGTCCAAGCCATGTGTTGAGGTCAACGCGACTATCTCTCTACCTCCCACAGCAGCTCAGGGTTCTTTCCCACCAAAGACGTTATGTTCCATGTGCCAAAAGCCAGATTTGGTAGCCAGCGATCGGTCTGTTGAGGCCCCTGGCTTTGACTGCCACCCGATCGATATTGCACGTAACCCCCACGGCTCCCCCTGCAGGGCGGACCAATGATACTCCTTCATGCTATATCGAGCCGGGCCCCCTGGGTGGAGCCCTGGCCAGCAGGCGCTCGCCTACGAGTTCCCACCCCAGGCCTGGCTCCAGGCGAGGCCCTGGTCTCCGCAATCTGGGCGGGGTAACAAGGCCCGTTATATTAGTCATCATGGGCTCCTCTGAATCGCATTTACTCTGGCCGCTCACCTCGGACCAATTTGCCTTGGGATCCTATGTGTGATAAAAAAAAAAAAAATCGAAAAACCTAATTTTGATATTCAATTCCACTGCATTTTTAAAAGCATGGATTATGTCACGCATTTCAATGCACTCCTAGATCTAGCCAAGAAACTGTTCTTTCAGAAATCAAATTATAATGCTAGGATGCTCAGAGGGCTTATGTCATTTATCTTCATAATTCCCTTTGAAATTAAGATTAAAAATAAGCATGCTTCATTTTGAAATCCATCATTATTTTCCTTGTCAGGCAAACAGTAACAACATGATACAAAAGACAAGTGTCACAAGCTTGCAAGGAATTGTTAAATGCCTTACCAAATCACAGTCAAAATGCCACGCAATTGTTTTTAGCAGTCAAATGCTCTATTACACTGAACATTGCTCAAGTAAAAACTCAAAAACTATTGCTAGAATATTCAATCTCCAAAGCATCAAGTAGCAGCCATGGTAAAATAAAATAAATAATGACACAGACCCCTCAGGAAATACTGGAAAGCTATTGTACTGAAGTATTATTAAACAGGAAAAAAAATCTCATTTTGTCATTCTACCATTTGTTGTGTGATTTGCCTGCTTTGTATAATATTAAGGTTATTGTATTTTTACATCAGTCTGACCAAGTTTATCAGAATTAATATTATTTGATGATTTTGAGCTGGAATAACAGGCACACTGAAACACATCTTATTAAAATACCTTTTATTATAATAAGGTCAAACAAATCTAATGCATACTGAACCCGAAAATCGATCGAGCGACATCTGTGATCTTCAGACTACTGCATCTGTGGCCCTTTCAATTTTAATAATTTACTCATAAGAAAAACACAGATCAAAGAATTATCCAAAAGAAATTTGAGTTATTAGAACTTATATAATAAAAAGTCCAAATAATGTAATGGTAATGACAACAGAATTCCATTCACTACAGCCCTGTACTGAATAAGCAGTATGGCGGATGAAAGGATTGACTGTATTGGAATGCTATTAAAATGAAGTTCTGGCATA
The DNA here is from genome assembly GCA_026776725.1 of Gnathonemus echidnorhynchus. NCBI lineage: Eukaryota > Metazoa > Chordata > Actinopteri > Osteoglossiformes > Mormyridae > Gnathonemus > Gnathonemus echidnorhynchus. Next base: position 23,058,944 of record JAODJU010000035.1, on the reverse strand, counting down.
AATAATTTAAAATTTGTGTTCTCCAATGACCCCGGTAAGAATAAGCGGTTAGAAGATGGATGGATGGATGGATAGTTATTTTTCTTATGGACCAGTGATTATGAATTCTGGGTAACCAGAAACGCAGTGTGTCACATGTTTCTGTGCAGAAAACGATACAAAAGAATGATGTAGGTGAAGACAGTCATGGACTAAAAATGGCCTTTGTTCACTAATCATAACAAAAAGATAAAGGCACTGTAAAGGACAGAACTGAGAGAATGAAGTTGGGGGGATTGAATGTGGCTGATAAAGAATGATCAGTAGAAGAATATAGACACCCACAGCAAAGACAAAGGCTTTGTGAGGAACCTTCCAGTGACGATTCCTTCTGAAGCAGCTACCTTAGGCACTATAGATAGAAGCAAAACCGCCGCATATCTCAGGCTACTTCCCAGAAATAGATTCCCAGTGATCACATTTAGTCACATTTATATCTTAATTATTCTCTTCGACAGCTATTACGTTTGAACAGTAAACAAATAAACCCTATATCAGCAATATTCATCTCCTCTGTTTGCTGACTTTAGTATAACGAAATGAAATAAATATATTAAATTAATGTTGGCCCATTTTGGTGGTGCAATTTGGAAACTGTCAGGGTAATAATTGCATTTGCACGAAAAGCGTTAATGTGGCCCGTTATGGTTGGTGCACTTGGCCAGATCGAAAAACATTACTATTGAGCTTGCCTCCATCATAAATACTCTCTCTCTCCAATGCCCTTTCTGTCAGAGACAAAGATTTTAAGACTTATGTATTTGGCAGGCAGTGCCACTTGCAGGCAATAGCCTAGGCCATCCATCAAAGTGAGATAAAAAAGGCACATTCCCCTTGCGAGGCCTTGAGGAGTGGCCACCAAGAGCAGCGCTAACAGAACAAGGAAATCAAATCCAGGTAGATAGCAATGCAGGCTTGGTCAGACTGGATCTCTTCACACAATGATATGCATCCTATAGCCTTATAATTCTTTGAACTTTGCGTTTAACCAGATAGTGCCAAATATAATGAGGGAAAAAAGCAAGATTATATTTGTTGTCTGTTTATTGTCTTTTTGCATACTTGTGTACATTATCCACGTGCAAATGGTTAGACAGCAAAGGTCATAGCCAATGTCACTCCCTGGAGGGTGGGGGGGGGCATTCAGAAGATATTTCCATTGCAGTTGCCTACCTTGTCCTTGCCAGAAACTGGCACTGCTGATAGGTACTGTATACCGTACAATGGCACCTCTAGCACCAGTCTACCAGATCAGCTTTGGTCAATAGCAACATCTTCTGCACCAGGTTATTTATATCTTTATAAAGGTACAGATGACCTAGATAATACTTAACAAAAGAATATAATTGTAAAAATTCAACACAGTATATAGTCATTTTTCTATAGCAATATATAAACTGAAATCGCAAACTGAACGTGTTGTGATATTATTAAATTAAGTATATAACAACCCTTTTATGTATACAATATTTCACATGCAGCATAAAAACTTTTGCGAAAAAAATAAATCCTGGCTACATGAGCCTGTGTCCTAGCGACATGCCGAATCTGGAACGCATGACATGAAAAAATATTGCAGCACAATCACTACTGTCCACTTCCACTTTAAATCCAATTTAACAAGCAGGAAGAACTCCAGAGGATGGCCTGAGGGACAGACCAGAGAGACAAAAATAGAGTGGACATGGCAGGTATCTTATGGCCCAATGACCAAGTGACAAGAGTCTGAACCGCATTTGCAGCTAGAAATGGAACTACTTACTAGCCTATCAGAAGCGGGATATCGGCCCTGCAGAGCACGCCTCCCTGGGTAGAGACGAGATCACTCTCTGAGCTGCCGGTGATCATTGAACGGGGAGTTAGCGGATGTAGCACGTCTCTCTCATTCACTGCCCTGACAGAAAAGCAGCAAGCCTCTGAGGCTGATTCTCAAAGGCAATTCTCTAGGAGAGGATAGCTATCAAACGTAGGGGGAAGAAAGCTTAACATGCATGTATGTGCATGTATACAAACAAACACAAGCACATAAACTAAAGAAATGCAGAGATAAGATAAATGGGATCTCCGATAGCACGGTTACCTAGCTATTCTTTAGGTTTCAAGTATCCCACCCTTCTCTTCTATAAGACACAAAGCCTGGGTTCATTTTCTAACTGCTCTGGAGCAGTTTTCAGAGTTAAGGGCCATTGTCAGGGACCCAAGCATGACATGATTTCATGAACAAAAGCACAGACTCCTGACCCAAAGAGTCAAACACTACTGAAAAAAGCACAATATGATTCACTCTAAAAATATGCTACTGCTACAAAATCACAGCTCACTCCTTTGGGTGGTAGACAGCATCCCTTTGAGAAGCCAGACTGAAAACGTAACTCATATCTAAGGACTGACCCTAAAATCCCCGGAAATTCCATATCTCAGTCATCTCCAAGGAGTTTGTCATCAGCTACAACTGGCATTATATGTTAATACAACTGTACTTCATAATCCAATACACATTTTCAGCAGTTATTTTTAAAAATATATATATTTCTTCCAAGTACAAATACATGAATCCATAATCGTAATGGAACTCTTAAGACTAATGTGCCTATGGTAAATCACCTGAAAGAATAACACAATGAATTACCACTATACCAACTATAACTTGTCAAATGGAGGAGAGTGTCAAGAATAGACCTTGTTTAGAAGTTGGCCCAGCCATACTCACTAAAGGGGTGCAGGGGGTCCAGTATTCGGGATTCAGTTCAGTCCTGGATCTGAGGTCCAGATATTCAGGGTTCAGTTCAGTGCGGGCTCTTGGTAAAGTTCCCTTCATGGAAAACAAAATGAAAACATGAAATGTAGAAATATACTACATATCCTATACTTTGAACTGCATTACTCACCTATTCAAATTATTGGTAGCGGTATAAGATTTAGTCCCCTTTGAAAACTTAACTTACCTAGTGATTCAGACTTATTTAACATAAGTGTTAATAGATGCCACTGTTATTCTTTTATGTTACCGGAGGCAACAGTACTAAGGTTCTATCCTCATGGTCGCTCAGTCGTATAGGCGACATAGACGGCTGCCTAGGCCACCAGATTCTGAAGGGACGTTGACTGTATGCTGTGCATTGTCCCATGCAAAGTGAAATTGACTTGCTCGCGCCCCTAGAAGTGCTTGCGCCCTCTGCAGTGTGGGCAAGAACAGCTACGTGATATAGGAGGTGAACAATGTCAAACTAGCTGTTAGGTCAGTGATTCCCAATCTGGTCCAAAGGGACCTGCAGACCGTCCGTGTTTTTGCTCTCTCCCAACCAGGGCTGGTCAGTCTGATAGGCGACATACATGTAGGCACCAGCCTGGGGTGCCAAGTTCTGAGGGGGCAGATCCTTGCCAGCCAGTTTCACTGTGCCTGGGACGGGGGGTGCTGGTGGTGATGCTGGTCTAGCGCGCCATGGTGGCTAGGATCGGTACTGTTCCTGGCTATGTGGGTCCCTGGGGACCAGGTTGGGAAACCCTGTGCTAGGTTAAAAAGCTGTGACCAAAAACAAGAGCATTGTAAGCGGTAACAAAAATATAGGACCCACATTTCAAAATGAAGTAGCAAAAGGTACCTGGGTAAAAGGGAAAAGAAATAACATAGTAAACTCGGAGGCAAGTAAATTCTTTATAATCTGGTCATTTATTAAGTGAAGTTTGTTTTATCACCACTAGATAATGGATGTGCAAAGTAAGCCTGTAGGCTGCCAGCTGCCTGCTTGCTTGCTAGTACACCTGTGGTTTCTTTTCATCAGAAGAGTGCATACCAGTGCTATCTAGTCATCATACACAACACCAAGTGGTCAGAAATGCTTTGAGGAAACACACACATTGAGTTAGCCTGGAGTTACTGCAATGTCATAATAACTATCTAATGAAGCCAAATACCTCAGCATGCCTCAGTGGCTATATTAAGTCCACCGGGAATATGCCTCAGATTTTTAATAGGGCCGTCAAATGATGATTATTTTTTTTTTTTTAAATTGCATTTAATTGCATGCAAAGGCTCATTGCAATACCATTGAAAATAGTATCTGTTTGTGTCTAATTGTTAAAAATGGCAGTAGATTTCTAAATGTCAAACGCCTCAACAATGTATTCTACTGAACCATAAAATCAATTGAACTGGAATCAAAGACTGGAAAAAGAATAAAATGGTTATCGCCATTTACAGACCATAATATTGCCTATGGTAAGTTCCTCTGCGATAAATGTGATGCACGATGTCAATATTTCATTTTACTTCCTAATTCCACTTCCTGGTGCCTTACATTTCAGTATAATCGAAAGGGATATATATTTGCTTGTAGAAATGGAGAAAAATACTATATGTAATTCTGGTCATGATGACGGTCCTAAAAAATCAAGTAAATCACAGTGCTTAGAGGTGTAAGATGTATGCTGTAATTATCTGCTGATTTACAATATCACAGTGTGCAATGAGGCTGTGGTACACGGAGCCCAGGGCATAAATCACTGTCTTCTTGTGAAAATGACCAGAACTGTAATGAACCTAGATAGCAGCAGTGCTTGAAATATGTGCATTTCCCTGTGTTCTCTGCATTCCAGCCCAGCGGCACTCGCGTGTATGCAGAGCGAGTACGTTCCTTAACAGAGATACCACTTAGTAGCGATTGTGAGCTCACTTCATGTGTATGTGGAGAGCTAATTAATGTGACGTAGACCGGCACACTGCGCTCATTTTTATATATAAAATGTCATCGTGTGACATAAGAATTTGGCAAACACAGACAAACAAAACTGTAAAGAAATGAAAATATAAGCAAGTATAATTTTCTTATATTTAGACAAAATTCTGATTTCATTAATAAACACATTTTATGAATAAGATCAATTTTCTTGCAACAATAAAGAAATCAATAACAATAGTCTTACTGCACTGGCAGATAATTTTGCTAGCTACTGTATAGTCCATCTTGTCTCAAAACAGAAACAGTTTATCTTAAATTTGAAAAGCGATTTTTTTTTGCAGTGTACTATGTTAAGCGAAATATATTATCCATCCTTTCTTATGTTATATCTTTTTATTTTTTCTCCATCCATCCATCCATCCATCCATCCATCCATCAATCTATCCATACTGCTTATCCAGTAGAGGGTCACAGGCTGTAACTTTTATGCTTGAAATAAAATTCTGCACATGTGGGTTTCACTGATAAAATGAAATTATCAAAACAAAAGCACGGATGCAAATGGCTATGAAGTGAAAGAGTAATTTCAAAGAACAGGGAAGACATGGTGGCTGTTACTGGATGAGCTGCTGGGATAATGAACCAGTGATGCTTTGTTAGACCACAGACGGATGTTCTGGGGTGATTCCAGAGGATGGACAACCATGAGGTGTCAATTATAAAGTGGCACTGAATGAAAAACAGGAAGCAAAACATCAGCAATGGAAGCAGCTAAAAGATGTAATGATTACGTGTACAGTGTGACATTATTTTAATATTCACTTGCTTATCGGAACATTTTAGATAAAGAAAAATGCAAATGGTAGCTGGGTCATTAAAGGAGCAATCCATGATAAATTTGGTGCATGGTGACAGCACAGGATTTGCCTACACACACCTACGTGTTTTATGCGGAATAAAACTCGTCTAATATCACATATAATGCTGTATTGAATGGAGCCCCTACAGAGATTAATTAAAGGAACATATTTTAGTATGAAGAAAACCGTACAAAGAAAATATGGGGACATAAGTTATAATCAATCACTCTGTCACTGATGTATTTGAGCTTATACTGGATATTGTCAATGTCAACCAGAAAATTGTTATTGACAAAGAAATTTATTCTGAGCTAACAGAAGGAACTTATTTATTTTAATATTGGTTAGAAGCCATCCGTCATAATTAATCTTAGAGTTATTAAATTTGCTGGTATAAGTGAATTCATGGGGCGGCCCCGTGAGGCAGTGCTTTGCATGTTCTCCCCATCCCGCCCTGGGGTTCCCTCTGGGTTCTCCGGTTTCTTCACAGTCCAAGGACAAGCCGAGGATAATTGGCATTACGAAATATTCCGTAGGTGTGATTGGTGTGTGTGCCCTGTGACGGGTTGGCGCCCCATCCTGGGCTGTTCCCTGCCTTGTGCCCTGTGACGGGTTGGCGCCCCATCCTGGGCTGTTCCCTGCCTTGTGCCCTGTGACGGGTTGGCGCCCCATCCTGGGCTGTTCCCTGCCTTGCGTCCACAGGCTCCAAATCCCCAGTGACACTGTTTAGGACAAGTGGTTACTGAAAATGGATGGATGGATGGATGGATGGATTGAACTGAATCTAATGTGCATGACTATAGTGTTTTACATAATTATTCTTAGATGAAGTGCCTTTCTCTTATGTCAAGTAACCACATTAAAAAAAATTTAAAAACATGAAAATGCATAGTAATTAGGAAATGCAAGAGTGAAACAACGTTGCATCCGATGAAGATGAAGAACATTATAATAATAATAATAATAATAATAATAATAAGTTTTATTTATATAGCGCCTTTCAAACACTCAAGGACACTTTACAGAAAGAAAAAAAAATTATGATTATGATTTATTATAACAAATTAAAATTTAAATGTTGAATCACTGTAGTGTCTTATTAAATATTGTTTAATATGTGGCTTTCAATGATACGTCATTACCTTTGCTGCTGACTCAAAGAGTGCATCTTGAAGGTAGAACCCATGGTGAGCAAAGCCGTGTCCTGGTATTACAGGAACACACAAACTTCCCAGGTGCAGCTGCGGAAACAGCCTAGACTTTTTCTTTAGCCCTTGTGAGTGTAATGTATGTCATTACAGCTTCATTCTTGCTATTCTCCATTGTGATGCACCATGAGACATTAAGTTTATGTAAAACCTGGATTTATTTCCTAGGCTGCAAGGGGTGGGGTGCAGGGTGTGTCTGTGTGTGTCTGTCTGTCTGTGTGTGTGTGTCTGTGATGGTGGTGGGGGGGGGGGGGTTACTTGACTAAATGGGAAGTATAATTGATGTATAACCCTGTAGAATGTTTGCAGATTCAAGCACGATCTATGGCAGTCTTAGGATAAGCTTTCTTTGGGCAACTTATTGAAATTCATATAATACCAATAATTCCAATGAAAAGGGAACTTAGAGAAGAGCAGAGACAGTCCCATTTCTTTGATCACTGCCTATAAAACTCTATTATTTTACTGATTTTTGGAATCACTCACATCTGCATGAATTTGCCATTAGAGCTGAGAGAACTCAAAAATTTTGACTTTTATTATGATATAATGAAAATATGGAAATTCATTTTATTCTTATATTCATAGAAAAGATGCAAACACAAGTGATTCGTATGTCTAAACTGTGTCACTTTAAAATATTAATGCAACCGACATCTATTAATTGAATTTGGCTTTCTAAATATATCATAATTGATTTCTTCTACTTTGATGTATAAAAAAAGTGTTTCCAAGGCAATGATAAATTGCCTACTTAACCGAAAATTGCTGTAGTTCCTTCCCTGGTGTTCACTGTGACAATTGTTCATAAAATGCCAATACATGCACATATACATAATGCAACCTAAAGAGAAAAATAAATATAATAAACAAGCAAATAAATGATCGGTAAGCTACCTAAATTGTATGATTTTATATGATTGTATCTGTTAAAGTAGTTGTTCCTCTGCAGAAACACCAAAACTGTTGATCGGTGCAGTAGAGTGTCTATTGATTAAACTGAAGAGAAAGGCTCTCATCCTCAGTACTAAACTTCATTCTACAAAAGTATAAATGCTAGAATTGATTCCCTGTGACATTTCATTGTTACTATTAATAACACTTTTACCAAAAGAAATCCTCAATATTTATAGATAATCACATAGTTAACAGCTTTTGGCATTCAAACACATCATTTTTATATTTCTAACTTGATAAACTGTGACAACTTGCTTTCACAGTCGGGTACATTTGGTCCCCACAATGTAATATAAACATAACCCCCCCCCACACACACACACACACACACACACGAAATATAGAATTTAAAATTCAACCTCAATAAGAGATTAAGAAATATGGCAAGATGTTAAAATGGCAAGATGTTCATGTATGTTTGTACTCAATAGGCTG
>JAODJU010000035.1:23015685-23038141 GCA_026776725.1 Gnathonemus echidnorhynchus | reverse complement strand
ATATTCATACATACATCATACATACAGCTCTGGAAAGATTAAGAGTGCACTCCATATTAAACAAAATAAATATATCTGCATTTTTAAATCTGGTTTCAGTGGTTCTGCTGGCAGAAGGCTACGCTGAGCAGCAGGTTGCTTCCAAGCAAAAAAATTTCTAAGACAGCAGTACGCAAGAATAACACTGGGAACGACCAAAAACCAGCCAGGTAGAGGGTTGAAGTGACTTTTTAATGGCTTATCCGACAGCTTCTCATGAATTGGAGGATGGCATCAAGTGACCTTCAAAAGGAATAGGAAACATTAAGTGAAGGTGTGAAGTGCACTGCTAGGACAGTTCATATCAGGCTCCTAGAAGCAGGACTGAAGTCCCAATAAAGCAAGGAAGCTGTCCTTAACTAATGAGAAACAGAGAAGAAACAGGCTGCAGTTTGCAAGAAAAAAAAATCTTAAGTCACAGATGCACACCCATCAATTGAAACAAAAATGGTGCAGTGGTCTCTTAATTTTTTCCAGAGTAGAAGTCACTGCAGTTAAATAAGACACCAAGCTATGATAATCAGGAGCCATTCTATACATTCATGGCAAGACATTTCATCTTTTCCTTCCGAATTTTGGCCAAGCGAACCAAAAACAAAACTAGAAAAGATCTTTTTCGTACAACAAGCAGCACCATGAGTGGTGTAAGTTCGTTTTTCTCTAAGGTCCTCAGAAAGCACACGCCAAATCAGTCATGTGATTCTGCATTAGCAAAACAGAAGGCACTATATAAATAATGTGAACCAGCATCAGACAGTCTTTTTGTTTTTGAAAGAACAAGCATTGCAGTGCTGTCTCTTTGAACCGTGAAAGATAAAAAGCTTAGAACTCATTTTAAGTATCTCTGAAAGTCTAACTGGAACAGGTATATTTTCTGCCAAGAAAATTCGGGTAATTGTGTAGAGCACATAAAGACCCAAATGTGTGACCAGTAATCATACCCTTGAGCAAAAGTACTTTAAGCTAAATTGCTTTAGGAAAATATATAGCTACTGCATGTGTGTGAGTAAAGGTCGAACCATAAACTATGCATGTCATTAGATAAAAACAACAAAATAATATAAAACATTAATGTAATATGCCAGCTTAAATCTCTCAAACTTTCTGCAAATACCGAAGAGTGTTTCATGTCATCCACTGTACATAAAAATAGATTAAAGACAATGACGTGTGTGGCTAATATGAAATTATTATTTTTTTTAATTCATTCTTTAATTGGTGTCCTTTGTGAGAAGAAAAAAATAGTCACATGCACACTACAATGACCACCTAATATGGACTAATATGCTCAGTAAAGTGTCCCCAATGACTTCCTGTTATTTCCTCATGGAGGAACTGCAATTAAATTGTCATGTGTTTTTATGCCTCTCTGCACATTCGGGAAAGTCTGCTAGTGTATCTTACATGAGCACTTATATAATAGATCAGAAAAAAAGGATAAATTGTTCAATATCCAGCTCAGTGTTCAATGCATGGCATCACAGCAATCATGCTTTAAAGTGATTGTAACTGAATCATTCTCCAGATCAGTCTGCACTCATAGGTAACCTCTGGTTTTCCTTTTACATTTCAAGACATTGTATTTCTTAGAATTTATCCCCTTGAATTCTGTTTTGTTATATTTTTCAAATAAACAAACTGGGCTAACATAATTCCTAGAGGACATGTTCAGAATCAATCCAGCAGGGTTACACCTTCCAGTGCTTTGAGTATTTCCATAGCATGGCAGGAAAGGGAACGAGCTGTTACCCCTCTATTGCATACTCAAAATATATTAGAATACCGCAGCGGCTGCTTTGTACCATGACCTAGAAATATATAAACATCCTGACTCATGTCAGTGTGTTAAATTGTAAAATGAAACAAACAATGATGTGGTAAACTAGGTTACGGGGACAGATTTCCTGTGAGCAAAATACAAGTTGTGGTTCTGTTTAGTGTGCCATTTTCCGTTCTGCTTAATATCCTTTTCCGCCGGGTGCGAGAGAGTCATGTTAAATTTACAAGACAGAAACTACAATGTACTGTAACAGGTGCGGCTTTCGTATTCGTATTTCGTTGCATTTACACCCACATTTCTTACTATTAATCAAGCACAGATACATGACTATGCTGTTAAGGTTTTGAGTTAAACTTTGATTGCTGTCACATCATAGGTGTAGTCTTCTCAAAGGTGTCATTAAATCAGTTGCTTCTTCATTTCTGATATGTTGTTTTGCAAGACAAACTGAAACAAAAAGAATTTCAGCAAATCAAAGGCCAGTTGTTCTGATTTTCCATTTCCACCTAAGCACCTAGTAACCAAAAATTTACATGAACATAACAATTTCAGTATTTAGAGGTAAAATCGTGGTTTTTTTTGGTTATTTAAATTGCTAAATTAATTGAAACAGGTTATTATTATTATTATTATTATTATTATTATCACTGTTAATAATAGTAATAATAATAATAATAATAATAATAATAATAATAATGTGCAAGCATATTTTCTTCCAGCACAACAACAACCTCAACATAATACGCCTCATCTTCTTATCGAATCTCCCCATGCATAAACACAGATTAGATGGGTAAAATGATCATGTGCAAGCCCGTCTCTGAGGACGGGCGGGGTCCAGGGAGGGCCCAATTATTCAGGGCACCAGCTGAGGCCAAAATAAACCGAGTAATGGACACCATTGTCTGCAACTGCTTGGTCACTGTAATACAGATGCAACTACAGAGTCACGTGACACTTAACGATGGAGACGGGTTCTGAGAAACGCGTCATTAGGCAAATTCGTAATTGTGCCATTACATGTACTTATAGCGTACTTACAGTGACCTAGGCTACAGTATATATATACATACGTGTGTATGTAAGTAGAAAGACTAAACACTAAAATAACAATTAAAAGTACAGTAAATAAATAAACCAGTTACCCAGTTGTGTATTATCATTAGCAAGTATTATATACTGTACATAATTGCATGTGGTATACTTTTATAAGACTGACAGTGCAGTAGGTTTGTAATGTGTGGCTCTACCACTTCACTAGGCGATTTTTCATATGTGGCCTGCTGGTGAGTGAAATGTCGTTATGCGGCGCATGATTGTATAACGAAGAATAATAACTCACTGATCGCTGACAATTAATAGTATGCCGCTCCGGACTAGCGGGTGCCAAATGGTAGCGTGGCCACACCGTACGCCCAAACTATACACTATTAACTCTAAACTCTGTAACGATTTTATCGCTTCTGTAAATTACGTCGCTGCATTGTTTCTTTTCTGTTTCTTTCAGACTTTTAATATTCCAACTTTCTGGTCCACTGTACTGTATCACACTCTTTAACGACATCCAGAGATTTTTACCGTCCTCTGAACTTCTGTTCTTGAGTATTGTAACCGGTCTTCGGCAATGAAAGACAGCATCTTTGTAGGAAGGATGTAACCCCTGAATTCTAATGGTGTGCCGTTTGTGGGAAACGAGTTCGTTAGGGACATGTCCCTGCAAAGACTTGTTCTTTTCATTATTCCGCTTGTCCTCAGAAATATCACATGAATGCTGCTTCCCTCCTTGACTATGGCCAGTCAGAGCCAGTGACACATGTAAGGGCGTGCCGTAAGCGAGCATATGATTGGCTGAAAACTAAACCTGGCCCATACGTATACGCCTACAGTGAGCGAACGGCTGAGTTGGTGAATAAGTTGACAAACGAGGGAGTTTATGCGCTTCTTCGAATCTCTTGCACCTTGGTCGTGACTGAAATACACCATCTGCTGTTGTAGTATATAGCCTACATGTGCAGGACTTCCCTTACGCTGCAACTGGATTTTAGAGATGCAACATTTTCATGATTTAGAACGATTTTCACCAAGATTTTTTAGCGTTTCGACTAGTTAGCTAACTATGTGATGAGCTGTTAGGTTTGCGTTTTTAACAAACATGAGTAGCTAAGGTACAATATTGAGAGACTTTGACTATAATTCAATTAGAAATATTACTATTCTTAAATGACCTATTGGTGGTACTTAGCTTACTCCTTAGCATTCAGCCTAAAGAATAGGCTATTTTTAACATATTGGAACACAAGATCTATTTTTTGCAAAGAGGAAGTACCATTGAACAAGTCGGTTAACAAATTACAATGAATCTTTTAGGTGAAATTAATCAAACGAACTGTGTGCTTGTGGGAGATCACTTGCAGAAAAAAAGTTCTAATGGCAGAACGATAAGTGATTGGTTCAGAGATACCCAATCAGATTGTAGAGTAGGAGGGTCCAATCAATTAGAGGAGGTGGGACCAAGACATCAGCACTGTCACTAATGCACAAACAATTTATATGTGGAACATCGACTTATGAATTTACGTGCTGCCCGTGTCAATAAATGTATTTTTTGTTTCCATTCTGTCGAATGTACTTAACGATACAGGAGGAACATGTCTATCATCACAGCTCTAATATGTAGCCAAAATAACATTTCCATAGGTGTAGCTGCATGCAATCAGTGGAAAAAATATCCTTATCTTATTCCTTAAATTGTGTACATATATCACATTGTATGTTGCACACACACACACACACACACAAGATGGATAGATATGGGAAACAAACAAACACATAATTAGGCAGCTCTCTCAGTCACAGAAGAATAATTTCAAATAATTGTATTCCATATTACTGTAGTGAAGAAAACCGATGCTGAATGCAGGAATTGGTGAATTAAATATGAACCTGTATTGTTAACTGAACAATGAATGGTAGTAGGAGATTTATCTAGTGATATTAGCAAATTAATTCAAAACACTAAGCTTCAGGACATCGGCTGGTTTTTGAATGTTAATAGCAACTCTTTCACTTTAAGGAGGGCTAGATTTACAGAACTTAGGCTTACTGCCATTTGGTTTTTACAGTATGTACCATGCTAAACTTGAATGTATTTTAGGGGTAAAAAGAGGCCTTGTTTTTTTGTACAGTAAGAGTGATCAACATCCCAATGTGAATTAGTTGTGACAGTCAGCAGTGGAGATAGCAATACGGCTGAATGCCTCTGAAATAGTTTATTTGTTACAATTTGTGTCATATTGTTATCTGGCATTTCTCTGAGAGAATTCCTGTTATTTAAATATTAAATATTGTTTTTTTTTTTTTTAGCTACAATTAACATTTTAATGCATTACAGTACATTAAAATAATTATTGTAAGCATGGACTTACAGTTCCTTTGTGTAAAACAACAATGTGAGTTTGACAGTCTGTCCAAATCATTTGAAGCATTCAATGAAAAATCATATTCAGGTCAAGGTGCTTTGGTTATGCTATACCTGTATATCTTTTAAGACAGAATGTACTCCTTTCAAATATGTCTGACACATGTCATACTTTGGGATATTACTTGGCCAGATAACTGCAAAAAAGCAAACACCTTTTTAAATGTATTCCAAAACCATGTACTATTTATCAGTGCTTTCCAACAGGAAATTCTTCATATGTTGACAGATGACCTCTGTAGGCAATCCACAAGAACAAGGAGGACAGTGACTTCAGTATTTTGGAATAACCACTCACTTGTTTGAAGGCTGTGTAATGTGCCACCCTTATTCATGCACAGATCCTGTGATCTTAGCCCGGAGAGACATTCACATATACACTTTAAAGGGCTATCATTGTGCAAAATCAGAGACGTACCCATTAAAGGAATGTGCTATCGACAAGAGGTCACATGATTCACAGAGCAGGCTGTTTCAGTGGGAGACCTCAGCTAAATGCTTGAAGTCAACGGCAGTCACATTATCTCCACTATTCCTGGCAGGAGCTTCCGCTCTGCCCAGAGTAGCCTTTGCTCTTCTTAAGCAATATTCTGTCTGGAATGATATATGCATCCATTTTTCACTTGTAGTGCATGGGCCATCTGATTGTCTTTTTGAAGGGCTTGCTTCACATTAAATAAAATGCACGTGCTGGGCTAACCTCAGAATGTCTTGCTACTGCTCTTTGTGAGCCAAGAAATTTGCATTTTGTGTCCCTGATTGCAATGTCAATGAGCAAACAAAAAAGCCATACAGTACAACAGGGAATGTTAATCTTATCACTAACATTCTGCAAAACTAAACTTGTAAACTTGCTATACTCCATGGGAAACCCAATTTGCCCACGGTCAACCATGTTAAAATCAGAGAATAATAAAATTTGTTTAACCTTAATGAATAAGAATACAAATATTTAACATGTTTTCATATGTTTAAGACTAGATAATGGCCCAGGGTTTCCTGTCAGCCAGTGAAAGGGAAAACATTGCAGTAACTGAAGTCTGCAAGAAAGCCATTATTCTGAACAATTTGTTATGTCAGTGACAGTGAAATGAACGTCAAACCATATTTTATGTACGTTCTAAATGTTCCCTTGGGATGTACTTCATAGTACACTTTCACCTGAAACAGATATATCATGCCCTTGTTGACCCAGATGACCAAAACTCTTAATCAATGTAAGTGATAAATGTGGGCTTGGAGTAAAAGAGCAACGTCAAGGACATAATCAAAGAGCAGAGTAAGTAAACATGGTAACACTGACTATATCAACACCACATTGAAATATGCTATTGATTCACAAAACGTTTTTGACGAATAGGAATTAAAAAAATAAAATAAAAACAGAAATAAATATGTTGACCTGTGCCAAGCTAACCTGACACAGTTCTGCAAATAAAACAATAAACTCAGTCAACAATAAAATGCTAAAAGCAAGAACAGATAAGGGTGCCTATCAGCCCCACATACAGCAAGCAGCTGCTTAAAAATGAAATGCTCGTGTCAACTATCTTATTTGATGTGTTGTTCCGACGTCCTTTTCAATTTTCATATGCAGTATTTATCTGTAAAAATATCTCAGGCACATAGGCTTTCAAGTAAGTAATCTAATGATGTCAGACTGTAAAAAAGGACATTTTAAAATTGCAGAGGCATATATTCTTACATTTATTTATTCGATTTATTTTTAAAAATGTATTTCTGTCTTTTTTTCCATTTTTATATTTTTCAATATTGGATTTGGATTCACTCATTTCCCAGTGAATTTAATTAACTACAAATGTTGTATTTTTCATTTTCTGAGAGAAATATCCAAGTGACCTACACCCATAATGCTGAGTATGTGTCACTGTATATATTCCTATTGTGGGTTTATAAATATTTTTCACCATCTTCCCTCTCTCTCTTTCCCCCAGATAAATGGCTGTGTAACTTAATATGCTAAATCTACAAGAAACAATTGGGTAGGATGATTAAACACTGAACACCATGGACTGTTATTCATATTAAACAGTATTATCATTTCCATGGAACCAGTTTGATATGACTTGTGCTTTGTGACACGGTGCATTACTCTGCTGGAAGAACCCATTAGAAGATGGGCAAATCGTGGATGGTCTATACTGTGGTGTTTAAACATTTTTTGATTGGTGTGCCAAGAAAACATTCCCCACATCATGACACCACCATCACCAGCCTGAACTGTCAGCACCATGCTGCTTGAGTGTATGGATTCATGCTGTTTACACCAAATTCAGATCCAACCATCTGCACGTTGTAGCAGAAATTGAGTTTCATCAGATCAGAAGACCACTTTCCTAATGTCCGGCTTTTCGCCTTCAGTGAGCCTTTGGCCTCTGCTGTTTCAGCTGCCTGTTACTAGCTGACAGGAGTGGAACCCAGTATGGTCTTCTGCTGCTGTACTACTGTTCAGAGTGTTGTGCATTAAGGGATACTTTTCTGCTCACCATTGGTTTAAAGAGTGCTGATTTGAGTTACTATACCCTTCTTGCCGACTTGAACCAGCCTGGCCATTCTCTTCTGAGCTCTCTCATCAACAAGAACTGCCACTCAGTGGATGTTTATTTTTATCACTATGTGAAAACTCTAGAGGCTGCCGTGCATGAAAATCGCAGGAAATCTGCAGTATCTGAAATACTGGAACCACCCTGCCTGACACCAACAAGCATGCGATGGTCAAAGACACTTAGATCCCATGTTTTTCCCATTCTGGTATTTGAATTGATGATTATCTGAAGTTCTTGATCCATTTATGCAATGAGCTACTGCCACATGATTGGCAGATTAGATATTTGCATGATATCATTTGAATCTTATTATTGTTTAACTGAATTTCAACACAGCGGCAACAAAAAAAGAAATCTCTTTCAACAGATCTCATCAACAAGTGTACAGAGAGAATCAATCCTCCATTTCACCATGAAATAAGTGCAGTTTTCTCTTGGAAGCGAAAAACAAGGCAAAGCAGGATCAATGTAAAGTACTGATTTAGTCTGAAGTAGGGTAGGGGGCTCTTTCACATCCCAGACCTGCAGCCGTTCTCAGATGGTATGCAGAGTTTGGGAATAAAACATATTTGGTATTAGACATCATCTTGGTAAAGCTTCCCAGTTTCTGTGTCCCAGTTTTCTCCACCAGCATCAGAAAATGATAATTTGATAATGCAGAACATTAGACACATTATATTGTATGGACTGTATTGTGCAGATATGCCTCGATTATGATTCCACTATCTGTATTCATCCTTTCATGGTAAGGCATCCAAAATTCTCCTTGGCATGGCTTTCCATTCAGTTTCACGCGTTAATCAGTTGTTTGAATTTTCTTCTACTGAAGATGTAGTAAACAGGAATTTATGAGTTAAAAGAAATATGTACAGTGTAAAACAATACATTGTTGGTAATGGATTGTTTATTGATATTTGTATCGCAATGCAATAGTTTAGAAACTTTCATTAATGGGATTCAGGTTCTTTTAGTAAAAATATTATAATGGGATAACATTAACATCAGCTTCAGCAACCGCGCACTCGTTTGGGTTTCACCGCTTCTGATCCGCTGCAATTTTGCTGTGATCCTGGGGCTGAACCCAGAAGGCACAGGTCAGAAGGTAAGGAAGACCCAGGACGGGATGGCATGCCGGGACACACACACACACACACACACACATTACGGGGCATTTAGAGACTCGGGTCCACGCATGCTGGATGGCTTTGGACTGTGGGAGGAATCTTCAGAGCCCGAAGGAACAAGGAGAGAACATGAAAACTCCAACTCAGAGTCTGGCAAGAATCAAACACAACCCTGGAGGTGTGAATCCGCAGTGCTGCTCACAGAGCCATGGGGCTGCCAGCAAGCTAGCATTTCTGATGAAATATAACATTAAAGCTAGCATTTCTGATGAAATATAATATTAAATAAACAAAACAGAGCCATGAGTAATGCCAATACAGATTATCTGCATAGTACAAAATGTTAAGGGAGCTGTGAAGGAGGATCTCCGAGCTGCAGAATTGAATAAACAATAGAAGTCCCACGTGCATTTGTTTCACGAAACTGTTAACTAGTGCAAGAATTTAGAATTAAAACTTTATTAATAATTTTCAGTGTACTGTATATGCATGTCTTAAAAAACAGTGTCCTTCCATGTTTCTGCTATATGATACATAGAAAGACGTGTTCATCCTCAAAGGCCACATAGGTACTGCTGATACAAATCCATTTGGGAACAATAATATCACAGTTTCGTGGAGCTCTTTCTTGTGAGATGCGGAAAACTGCAGCAATGTCACTCTGAAATGAGCAGCAAACTGTGTGCTTCAGATTGCTCAATTTATCTTATAACGCTACCATTACAAACGTCAACTCAAACAGTAACAGGTTATAGAACCAACAGATACATTACATGCAGTGTGTATCTGCATTATATTATGTCAGTACGAATTAACTGTGCTTCCCTGTTTGTCAACATTTTGCAACGTGTATTTCATAACCAAAATAAAAGATATTAATCAGCAGAATGGATTTTTTTTTCATTAATACTAACAGTAAATGCTACCAAACAACCGTACACCAGATACAGCCTGTACCCACAAGCAAATCCTAAATTATAGATCTGCTAATAATTGCAGCCACCAGAGATATGAATAACAGCTTTGGACTGTTTTAAAATCCATTATCATTATCATAGATTGATTTGGTTAACAAATGTAGTTATCCATAGCGATTATCTAGCAGATCAAAGTGATACCTTAAAAGAACAGTGTAAATCACAACAGTCCTGCTGACTTATTTTGAATCTGCTTACTCAATTTGAAGTAAATCCAGAAAAGATGTTGCTACCACACATATAGACACGCTAAAACAAAATCTTCAATCGATCCCTGTTTGACATATCTTTGCATCCTTATAGTGGTGTATATATTCACAAAGATTTGGCATTTACCTTCACAGAAATTGCCTAAAACCACATTAAATACATTAAATTGTATGTGGTAGAGCTAAAGCATATTTTGTACGTGATACTTGCATTTGGAAGGTGTATTAAAGGAGTAAGTAGCATGTCAAAAATAATACTGCATTTTGCATCTAACAGTGCTGTTCCATCATTTTAAATCCGGTTGAGGTAGTTCCAGCCCCCTCAGTTGACAACCGTGGGACATCTCTACTTTGAAAAATATAATTGAAGGTTTGTCTTGTTATCTTTCCAGCTGACAGCAATTACCTGACAGACCTTCTGCCTATTAAGTGTGGCGGGAGTTGCGTTGGCAGAAGGTCGGTTTGCCTGCAAGAGCTGCCTGTTGGTCATAAACATCTGAAACGCAACCTGTGCTTCTTCCTTATCACCCCTGGTGTAACCTGAAACACTACAGAGTCCGCTGGCAATCGCAGCACTTCAATCAGAGACTCGTAAATTCTGCCTAAAGGCAACAAAAGATTTTTAAATCTCTTTGACACAAGCAGCCCACACATTTAGACATTATTGGGAACGTCTTTTCTTACTATTTTTCTTTCCTCTTCTCCATTCCCTTTCACGGTTGCCAAACTGTAAAAGTGGAATGTAGGAAGTGGGTACTAGTGCTAAAACTCCTCGCACCAGCGAGAGATCACCTTGTGGGTGGGAACTAGGGTTATGATTTTCAGGCTCAACCAGGATGTGCAGAAATACCACAGGGTTCCTCTTTCTATAAAACTTACTCGCTGTCCTGCCAAGTTGGGATATTCAAGGTTATACTGTGTAAGGAGCACAACACCTGGAGTGACCATTGCTGTTTGATGAATGTACAGACGAACTCACTGTGTCATTTATACGTTGATGGACACCTTCAACATAACAGCTCCTTCACCTTGTGAAGAACATATGCACACAGTACACACATTAATTTAACACATCAGTATGGTGCATAAAAACAAGCAAGTAAATAACTGAATACCTCTAGCCCAGGTTACTGACCATATCGAAAACATAGGAAGAAGAATGAGAAAGGATTGGAAAGGCTGAAATGACCTCAGGCGTGGAATATTATCTCTCCTGCACTGATAAGCGAAGCCCTTCTGTCCTTACGGGGGCTTGGGGACTCTCAGGAAAGGTGAGTTAGAAAAATGACAATGTCAAGCAGACTAAGCAGTACTAAGGTGCAGATCTTTCAGGCTTACCGTCATATTTTTTCTTTCTTAGTAGGTCTGACTACTCGTACTTTACTGCACACATTACTTTGTAAAGCACATTACTGCATATATTACTGTTTAGTGCTAGATTATTACGCAAGAGCAATGTTTTTAGCAGGAGTCGAGTTTAACCAAATTAAATAAGGTTACTTTCGATTCCCTTTTGGTATCATTAAAAATCATTTACAGAAAAATTATGGACTCTTTAACCCTTCACAAAATACAGAAAGGTCAGCCAACCTGAAGATGATTCAGTGAAGCATAGGATAAAAAAGAAATGACGTCAACACAAGAAGAAGTGAGTTAAGCTACATAGTGGATGGTTTGTTCACAAGCACAAAAACACACACAAAACACAACAAACAAACCAGACCCATCACTCTGAATCCAGTTGAATCCAGTTCAGTTCTGCTTCAACATGTGGATGGATTTAAGTACTCGGCTACTCAAAAACATTGACATCTTATTATGGAGGCATGCTTAGCTACCATTGATAACATGAACACTGCTTAATTTCAGAACTTCTGTGTTTTATTATGTGACCACTGTTAATTTCTACCTTTTCTAGTCTAGACAGCTTCCCCAGAAAAGGTAAATATTTGTCACTGTATTTTTTTTTCTGCATTTTACTTCCTAATTGTTATAACTAATTTTGCCTGCTAAAATGTATCTACGTATAAGGTAACTTTATTAATCCCATGGGGAATTTTTTTTTCCATATACAGGAAGTACATAAAGTGCATAGATACATATAGTGCAAAACAAAGACAAAGTGCAAAGACAGTACACGGTAGAAAAAAGCAGACATGCAAACAGTATACAGTACACAAACAGAATATTGTGGAAATAGAATATTGTGCAGGGAATTAAACAAACAAACAGACAAACAAACAAATGGTGTATGTGCAATATACATAGTGAAAGTCCTACGTGTTTCAGATGAAATGCTGTTGAGATGTTTTATGGCTGGAGTTTGGGTCCAGTGTGTCCAGAGGAGATGATATGAGGCCTGATGACATCAGGCAGGAATGATCCTCAGTTTTTCATTATTTGGGAGAATCTTTCTTGACTTCTATGACACAGCCATTAAGTAATTACGGTATGTGCTGCATTGAGCTACCGACAAAAGTAGCTATATAACACTGTAAATAAAAAGATGAGTAATTCACTGGCCTTGATATAAAAATCAGTAGAAATCCTGTCCACTGAACTGGAAAAGGATTAATGAATTCCTCGGATGCCACCTACAAGTGGCAGTGAAACCAGGTGGTTACTGGTAACCCTAACACTTTTAGAGAGGGTTATTTAGAGCTCATTGGATTTTACCCTCACGGTCAAATATCTGACAGGGGAAGTGTTAGAACCTTCTGGCAGCAACTGCCAGATCCGGCAGTCAGTCCCTTACACTGAGACGCTAAACTGAAGGTCATCTAATTATTTTCCCATCTTTCTATCTCCACAGCAATTACCTGAAAAGGTGCCAAGCCATTGAAACGACTGGACTGCTTCGTCATGTGCTCTGCCCGAGTACCTCAGAACTAACTTTTCTATTTCCCAGAAAGCTCCAGGGAGACTGGAAACTACACGGATGCCCTCCAGTCACTGGACACTCAGTTTGCAGCTATGGATGAAGGCAGGTTCTGAAGGGTATTCTTGGGTCAGTTGGCTGGTCTGAATCGTACTTCGTTCTCGTCTGGTTTTGGCCTAATGGGCTCGACAGGACTGGTGCTTAATGTACACAGTCGGATCCACAAAGAACATCGAGAAAGTGTACAGAGTTAAATGTATTCTATTTTATTTTTCAGTACATAGTGTGAAAATTGGATACTTGACTAGAGTAACCTGTGGAGATATTTCAACTAGAAGCAAAATTTGAACAAAATGAGGATGAGCAAAACAACAATTTGGAAACATTTATTATGAAATTGTAATGGTGTAAACACTTATTCAAGCAATGCTTTTAAAGTTGTTTATTTTTTGCTTTGAATCTATACTTGTAGATTACCGCATTTTAGCCCAATACAAACTTCAGATTGATTACAGGAATTGAAACAGGTCAATAACAGAAGATCACAACACATGAAGCATGGTTACCAGGCGAAATAAAGCAGCTTATATACAATGTATAATACAGATATTGAATTTAATATTTTTACTAAGGCTCAAGGTAATTTTGTTACTTGTCAAATTAGGATATAGTTTATATCCTAGGTAATAATACAAGTATTTTCTGAATCACCAGACTATGGCAATAATAATGTAAGTGCCTCTGACACAATGACCCTATCTAGGACAAGGTCCCTAGGAATATCACACAATACCTAATACCTAGACTTTGAATGGGTCTACAGAGGGTGAAATTATGAAACATAATGACAGATTTGGAAAATCAAAGCCTTCATGGTTTAGAAAGCCCATCCAATGAGGACTAACAACAAAAAAGTAATATAGGGCAGAACTGCAATAAAATTATACATAATATAGCATTACCATTTCCCCCCTCTATGTCAAACAAGAAAGAAGGAGCCAAGAAACATTTTCTTCAAGCCTCTTAGTTTGTGATGATGCAGAACAGCTTCCTAGCAAGGAGGCGTGTTTGGATAATAAAGAAATAATATTTTTTGGAAAAATTTTATGACATGACTTGGTCAAGTAACCTACAAAGAGTCAAATGTGGATCACAGAAAGAAAATTAAAGGACTGAGATGTCAGTGAGTATATAAATGATTAATCCCTATATTTGTGTGCTCTCTGCTTCGCATGGCCGATCCCAAGAAAATGAAAGATATTCAACAGCACTGACCTGATAACGAACTACAGCTGGAAATCAAAGCATTTTTTTTTCAGCTTTAATAAGGAAATGTGGATTTTCTTAAGTCTCCCTTAAAATCCTTTAAAGCAGAAACATTTACATGACAGCCAACCTGATATGCTTAGAAAATTACTCCACTTTAGCTAATAGACTTTTTTTTTCATTGGGATGATTGAACATATGCAAAGGGTTACATGGTACTATCAACAAAATCAGTGTAATCATCTATCCATCCATCCTCAGACAGCTTGGAACCTGCCACAAACAGCAAAGGGTAGACCCTGCACAGACCCTGGACCAGACCCTGGACAGACCCTGGACAGCATGCCAGTCCATCGCAGGCCAATGCTACAGACGATTTAGAGGCACCAGTTACCCTGACTGCACATCTTTAGATTACAGAGGAAACCAGAGTCCCCCAATTAAACCAGCATGAAGAGAACATGCCAACTGACACAAAGAGCAGAGTCAGGATGGTGACCCCCAACCCTAGACGTATGTGGCATCGGGGTTACCCGCTGAGCCACTGCACGCCCCTAACAAGCCACATAAATGTGAGGCTTACATTTAAAAAAGAAAAAAAAAAACCTGTAAAATTAACAGAAAAGAGCTGGAATGACAGGTAACATCAGGAACATTCTCACTCCAAATAAAGATGCGTGAAAATACAAAAAGTTGTTGTTGAGTGTTAAGTTGCTTCATTTGTCTGCAGTGTTGTAAAAACAGTGAACAAATGGATGCATTAATGTTGGAATCTCCTCTGTATTATTGGGAAAAGTTTCCCATTTCGAAGTAAAGCATAGCCCTTTTATAAGATAATCTATTATAGACAGTGACTGTATCTAGGTCGTGTAAATAAGGTCAGGTGCAGTAACAAAGACATACTGTTTCACGTTGCATATTAAGTTACTTGAATACAAACACTATCATTCATGTACTGTAGTAATATGAATTAAAACAGACTCCTTGGTCACTCTATGCATTAAGGGGAAGGGACTCATAAATCAAAAATACCTGTACAGTATTCAAAAGTGATTGCATCTCCATTATCATAATTCATCATAATTTAGGAGAAAGACTCAAATTATTTTAAGGCAATTAAATAATGCCTTCAGATTTGGACTTCAGTTTGTGCAACAAAAAAAGACAAAGTGACGGTCAGTCCTATATTGTTACTTGTAATCTGATAACAAACTAAGGCCATCCTACTGCCAACACCCTGCAAAGGACACACCCAAACGAGTATCACTGAAGCCCAGAAGACTGGCACTCAAGGGAAACTAAAACATCAGCTCTCTTAAGTACAGCTCTGTTATGGGCCATTAATTAAAAAACATATATCCTTTTCAACAATGTATGTGCCATCTGCCCAGATCTTTTATTACCATGTAACATTAACCTTTGGAAAAACAGAAAATAAATTATATCACTATTATCTACTAAACTGTCCCAGATAGGTCTGATTTGTATAAGATGTTTTTTCATTAGATTTAATGGCTAATGTTAGGGCTGACTTAAGATAGACACTGCAATCCAATGTCATTCATGCTGTTCGGTGTAATAGCTTAATTTATTGACCTAAAATATGCCTTCAATGCTATTTCAAGCCTGCCCCCCCCAGCATCCTAGGCATGTACCGTCAACAGACTAATTCACGAACCACTGCAAATTTCACAGAGGGTTTCAAAAACATGTGATAATGATATGCAATATTTAGGAAGTTGACAGTTTTGCATTGCAATGTTGAACAATTAAATCTGACCTTGAGAATGCTTGTCTAAGTTTATCATATTGTACTGTTAGAATTCAGCATTTTCATTTACTTACAGAGCACTACGTTGTATTTTTCAGTTGCACTTGTGGATATATGCTATCCCCAGTTAACAGCCTAATATCCTTCCCTATTCATTAGGTCAAAAACAAACCTTTGCTAGAAGCACACAACAAGTGTGCGGAAATGAGATGGCCAAAGTGTAACAATAGAAGCCGTAACAAAGGCAAACTGTGAAGCGAGCAGGTTTGGCAAAACGGCCGTACAGGAATTCTGTCAGCAGAAATCAGTTCTGGCAGGCTTTCAAACTACACTTTGAAATTTGTTTTTTTTAAACATGAACCCATTTTTAAGCACCATTAAACCAATAAGGGCAATGGTAAGATTGTGTCCCGGAATGTCGGGCAGCCGACACCAGCATGGTGCAGGCAGGGTTTAAAAAAACAGCCATTTTAGTGACTAAATCAGTTCACTCAATCAATGTGAAAAGAAACAATCCAGTCAGTTTCAGCTACAAATTACAGATTTCTCCCATAAATGTATGTTTTTTTTCCTCCAAAGTTTTGCCTTAAAGTATTACACATAGTCTGTTTTCAGATTTCAGTCGTTTAATTTTAACAGTAATAATAATAATAATAATAATAATAATAATAATAATAGAAAAATGAATAAATTTATAATCCCCCTGAGGGTTTTACAGACTCAAACCGAAATATGTTACTGACTTAAACAAGGACACGTTTTCATTCCTCAAACTGCTGTTACAAATGTTTCTTTATACAGAATGAAAGCACAATCAATCACTTTCAGTAGTTTGAACTAAATAATGTTACAACCTTGGGAAAACGCTCAATGATTTTAAGACCAGTCAATATTGTATATTTCTCACGTCTTACGTATTGCAATGTAAACTTTTAAAATAACATTAAGGAATAGTTTTGTACCCTTGACAAGTCTGTGCATATATATAAAAAACTTCCATTCCAACAGCCCACAAATAAACTAATAGCCTTGTCAGAATGAACTCTGTTAACGCAGAGATAAAACATACTTTTATAAGATTGCCAAGGAGGCTTATAAAATGTGTCCCCTTCTATTCCGCTCTCTACAAACAAAAAGGTCAGTGTCACCTCTTGTGCGATACCCTTTATGGCAATTCCCCACCCCACAATGCCATTTGTCTAGACGTTTGTTTTTTTCCTTGTCTTTCACAATTAAAAAAAAATATCAACATCAAATATGGCCATTGGCATCAACTTTAGTCCACTTAAGTAAAAAGCTGCACAGTACTCCATTATAACGGCCAGGTATTATCACTCATGGGGGTAACTGTTTATCTGCTGTGGGTTTGCTCTGTCATTAGACATCAGAATGTCTGAGCGCTTGGAGCAGCCAGCACCTTCTGCTACTTCCATTACAGAGCAGGCTTACTGCATGTTGGCACAGCGCCAGGTCACTCCTTGAAGAGCAACACTGCCATCTATGGGTCATCTTAATATTCCTTCCTGTGTGTTCTATCACACTATTGTAAAATCTTCAAATTAATAGTGGTTTTGCAAAATCATGATAGAGAATCGTGAAGTAGATAAAAATGAACATTCTAAGAGTTTCTATGGTTCTTTTTTCATCATTAATTCTATAGCATGTTTAATCATACACTGCTATGATGCAACTGTTAAGTTAAAATTATTTCATAGTATTCATTATCATAATTGTTTCTCTAGATTAAGTTTTTTATGAAAATCTGACCACACAGACATACGTACATGTTCTGGCAATACTGATTTAGGCGCCAAAAGGAAACATTAAAATGTAATAAACAGAAATGAATACAACTATCTCTATGACTGACACACACAAGCAGGTACACACATAGATATACCAATTTTCGAGCAGCTGTTTTAGGTTATATGAATTCCTGCAGGAAACAAATGTAAAAAGGCCAGAAAAAAATGTTTCCTTTACATGTCTTTTGTTGCTTTGGGTAACCGAATAGTTTGCCATTAAGTTTCTCATTCTTCCAATCACTAACATAGCCCATGTGGGGCTTCATAACCAGCAACTGGTTTGTCTGTGTATTTACAACATGAGCTCAAAATTTAAACCATAATACAAAACAGCTAAACAATAATAATAAATGAAAATGTTTGGTCTTTCTAACAGCAAAATGTGTACATATTCATCCATTTTTAAAACAATGTACAGAAGCATATGAATCGACTCATTATTTTCAGGTTTTGGCTTATATGTATATGAACGGGGCTGTAAGAGGTAGATCCTCGTAGAACCACAAAGCAGAGCAAACAGCAAACACTGGCACTTCAGTGCGGCTGCATCGAGTAACTGTATGCTGAGCTTATAGACCAGTAAATGTGCTCTTTTACCTGTTTGCTGTGCAGTGGCCCTTTTGTCTTGAATCCACCCTGGGAGCTGCATTCAGAGGCACTGAAGTGGTCTGAGCTAGTGGAGGATCGCTTGGAGAGGGTATCGCAGCCCCCAACGAAGGTGTTGTCCAGCGGGAGCTCCTGAACCACGAGGTGCTTCTTCACCGTCACGGGCGTGTCGGCTTTCAGGTGGAAGGCCGAAGGCGGCGAGGCCGACTTGTAGTGCCGGGCCAGGTCGGGGCTGCTGGGTTTAAAGGTGGACGTGGGTGTCGTGCGCCAGTCAAAGCGTCCCATCCCTTGCTCCTCCAGCTCTGCCGGAAGACTGATGGTGCCATTAATAGGTTTGCGCATCGGGTCATCAGGTTTGGTTTCTTCAATGGTGACGAAGTTCAGCAGGGAATTTTTGGGAGACTTTCTTTTCTTTCGCTTCCTTTTCTTGTTTTGCTTGTTTTCCTGATTGGGGGACATCCATTCAGCGCCCTGCTTTTTCCTCTGTGCCGCTTTGAATCTCGTCGCATGGCGACAGCGAAGCAAGACAGTGACGAATATGACCACGATTACGACCATAGCCCCCGTCATAATCGCAATCATAATTGTCAAGTAGTCTCCATTGGAGTAAGTCTCACTGCTGTCCCCTATGTTCTTATCCAAGGGGGTTTCCATGGTTCGGCGAATGAGGTCGTAAATATGTGTGGCGTTGCCCACAGTGTCATTCACATATAGAAAGACCAGAACCAGTGTGTGGAGTGACTTTGGGTAACCAAGATCGCTTATGTTAACCACCAGCCGATGGAGACCAATGTCAGCGACGGACGGCTTCTCCTCCAGGGTAATGTTTCCCGTTACGGGGTCGATCCTAAACAAACCATTGTTGTTGCCACTTACAATGGTGTATTTCAGCTCAGCATTCATGCCCGTGTCCCCATCCACTGCGAAGACCTCAGCCACAACTGACCCAGGGATAGAAGACAGGGGCACCAACTTGAACGAAGTATTTGATGGGGGATAAATAACAATGGGGGTGTTATCATTGACATCAATGACATTTATGGTTACCTTGGCAGCCGAGGAGCAAGGAGGTCTCCCACTGTCCATCGCCCTGACATCAAAGGTGTAAGAACTCTGCTGCTCTCTGTCGAAAGACACATTGGACTTTATAACTCCAGAAAAGGGGTCTAAGATGAAGTTTTCGTCGTCATTCAGTATGGACAGCATCACGGCTGCATTCTCTCCAGCGTCTGCGTCAGTCACCGTGATCACTCCCACTGTGCTGTACTTGGGCAGGTTCTCTGACACGAAGAACTGGAAGTGGTTATGGGTGAACTTGGGGCTGTTGTCGTTCTCGTCCTGCACAGTGACGATGACGGCGGCTTGGCTTTGAAGCGGGGGTGTCCCATTGTCTCTCGCCGTCACTGTAAACAGAAAGCGTTCCTGGTCCTCTCTGTTGAAAACCCGCGAAGCTGTCAAAATCCCAGTTTTTCGGTCAAGGTCGAAGAAGGAGGCATTGGGTCCGAGCTGGTAAACAATCTCTGCATTCTTTCCGCTGTCCTCATCCATTGCGCTGATGGTGGTGAGGAACAAGCCCCTTTTATTGTTCTCCATGACTGCCAGCTCGATTACGGGCTGAGTGAAAATGGGGGGGTTGTCATTCTCATCCTCTAACCTCACTCGGACTAAAGCTGTCTGATTTAAGCTTGGCTTGCCAGAATCAGAAGCTACAATTTTAAAGTTATATTCTTTGGTGCTCTCATAATCAAGCAGTGAGGACGTCTCTAACAAATATTGGTTGTCATAGACCGCTTTAAGGTGGAAAGGGACATCCTTTTCAATAAAACAAATGACTTTTCCATTGACATCTGTGTCCTTATCTGACACTGAAATGAGAGCGATTTTGGTATTAATAGGGTCCTTCTCAGACAGGAAAACTGTGCCATTAATTGGACTGATAATATACCTCAGATCTATAGTTGGAGGATTATCATTAACATCCGTTACATTGATAATAACACTGGCTCTGGCTGGACTAGAGCTGCCGTCGCTGGCCAGCACGACCATCTTGTGGATTCCACTTTCCTCTCTGTCCAGTAGCCTTTGCACCGTTATAAGGCCTGTGGTGGAGTTCAATGTAAAAAGCCTTTTAGTGGCTGATGAAACCTGGGGTCCATAAACGTATCTGATCTCAGCATTGGGCCCGATATCTGCATCTGTGGCTTGCAGCTGCACCACAGAAGTGCCCACGGGGGAATTCTCCGGTATATGGACCTCCATCTGACTTTCTTTAAAGACTGGCCGATTGTCGTTCACGTCCGTCACAGTGACCTGAAGGATGGCCGTGCTGGACTTGCGAGGACTTCCCCCATCTTCAACCTTGATCTTCATCACATAGGTGTCCTTCTGCTCCCTGTCTAAGTTCTGCTGCACGATCAGCTGCGGCCACTTCTCCCCCTCCGGTGTCTCCACGATATCCAAGCCAAAGGCATTCTGCCCATTTATAAGCTCATAATGCTGCACGCTGTTGAAGCCGGTGTCCGGATCAGTGGCGGAAGGGATTGCAAACCGGCTGTTAATCAGCGTATTCTCCGGGATGGAAATGTTTATAACAGGAGAAGGAAACATGGGAGCGTTGTCATTTGTATCCTTCACAATTATTTTGATTTTAATCAGCCTAAAATAGTCATTTGGAAGGATGACCACCTCGATTTCAAAAGAACATTCATTTTCCTCATTGGATGGGCTGGGACAGAGCTTTTCTCTATCAATGCGGTTGGAAGTTGTAAAAATCTCTCCTGTACTGCTCAGAACTCTGAGCAAAGGGTTATCCCCAGCTTTAGAGACCAGCCTGTAAACCAGATTAGCACTCGCTCCCGTGACAGCATTCATATGTGAAATGTTCAGATCCTTTGGTATGTTTCCAATGAGAGTATTCTCTTGCAATTCCTCTCTAATAGGGTAGATCAATTCTTGGGCAATAGCTGGATCTAGCCAACAGAATGTGACCATGGTGGCCAACAGGTAAAAATCCTTAGGGTCCATAGCAACTGCTTAATGGTCTTCCAGTTGTTATTTCAAACGTGTGTTGTCTGCTTTCATGCACAGCTGTGCTAGAAACCAAGATTCATCAAACCCTGAATTTGCAGGAGCCGCTGCCAGACCGCCCTATAAATAAACGATAATAGCAATGTTACTTATTACTTGTAAAGCAACCGCACTGTTGAAAACATGACGGAAAAATGCATGGCTCTATAAACTAATATCCATCAAATTGCACTTGATGTTTTAAATGTCATAATCATCAGAACATAGCGATTAATATAAAACAACACAAATGATCCAGTAACTGTTTTCCTCCATAATATATGCCGTTTTTTCGCATCATCCTCGGAAAATAGCCCCTTTAAGTCTGTTAGCCATTCCCCAAGGTAATGCCAAATCACCCCGAGTAACCATTCAAGTACTCAGCATCATCTTCCAAGATGCAATCCAATAAAATACAAAACTAGTCTCCAGGCGACGTTTCAAACACTTGATAAACTTAAGGAAAACAGCGCGTCGTTTGCAAAACAATATTAATAGTCATATTTCACTCAACAAAGAATCACACACTTGTATACTAACAAGAAAAAAAATAATAGATTTTGAAAAATTGATAGTTACAGTACAATGCGCATTTTCTTACCGCTTATAAAAAGGTACTGTCAGCGAAGGTTTGGCTGAAGACAAGCTTCCCGTGGCCAGATATTGCAGCCGCACATGATTCCCCAAGATTATGGTTCCCGCAAGCAGCGACCGTAAGAAAAAAACAAAGCGAGTCCAAGTGCAGCGTGTCTAGCTGCTCGCTCATTGTCAGCGCGGCTCCACACCGACCCGGGGACGGAATACGCGGTGATCCATCGGAGAGAGAGAAGCGATGCTCGGGGGTGGCCAGGGAGTCTGTATGTGTGTGTGTGTGTGTGGGGGAAGGGGGG
>JAODJU010000035.1:22987397-22998542 GCA_026776725.1 Gnathonemus echidnorhynchus | reverse complement strand
AAAATGTGCGTTCGCAAATGTATGTGGATCCAAATATGGAAAGCACTTTTGAACTTAATAATCTGAGGTTTTTAATTTCTTTTTATTTATTTTTTTTACGTGGTCAGCATCGCGGGCCGCATTCGCATTTGTGACGGGCCGCATGCGGCCCGCGGGCCGCAGGTTGAGAACCACTGGTGTAACATATTCTACCCTAATGTAAGACAGAGGTCCTGTCAAGAATCTAGAACCAAAAAATGGGCCGTTGAAGGTTATTGCTGTTGGCTCCTTCTGACTATGCCACATCTGAGTGGACAGCGGTGGCTCTACACTGCATGTCCAACACAAACACACCAATAAAAGCCATAAGACCGTCATAGCAGGAAAGCACATCTGTAAACGGCCTGGAGTCTCCTTTGCTGTCAGAGTTTTCACTCTCATCGTGTCGCCTAAATGCCAGCTCCTGTCGACCCAAGAATTAAACATCAATCAACGTTTTTCAGAATCTTTTGGCTGGGAAGGTTTAAAAACGCACCATAATCCACAACGATCCATTCAACTACTAAATAGAAGGTTATGAGAAATGCAGTCAAGTCTAACAGCTTAGTGAGGCAGAAAATGTTCTGCTGCACTGAACTTCCATTTATCACCCTACGGATGGTGCTGTTTTGCACAATATGTCGTCAGACATTTTTTGAACAGCTGCATTTATTTGCTTTCACATGGAAATGTTCATTGTGTGATACACTGGCATTAAATTATATTTTCTGATATGAATATTACTGTTGCTATTCTTTTTTCCATTTCTTTTTTTGGGTGAAGCTCTGCTTCACCTGTTGTCTTACGGAATCCACCACTGCAGGAAAAGCTGCTTCTTCCTCAAATGGCCACTTTCTCAGTCTGCATGACAAACTGGTAACCTAATAAGCAGATAAAACACAGTTTGTTTGTTCAATTTGTTGTTTTTAGTGTGGGCTCTTGTTAAAAAGATTTAAAGGAAGAAATTAGCATATATTCCAGGTATTATCCATAACCCAGTACTAACCCTACTTGTTACTCTAACCCCACAACCAAAAAGTACCACCCACTCAAATGAGATTTTCAGAATAAACAACGTGGCACTATTATATAACCTGTAATGACTTGTATTATATTAAACCTAGATTACATTGTGTATAAGTTTAAATATTTGGTAATGCTTTACATTAACTGCACCTTCATAGTGCTTTTATACTGCATTCATACAACGTTCAGTGCACCTTCATAATGTATTCATTAAGTATTCGTAAAACATTCATAAACATCATGTATGTATACCTTAACATCCTAACATCCCTTAACAGCTGTAATATACATTAATAACAAACATTATATAATAATAACAAACATTATAATTCTTAGAATGTAAATGTTAGAAATCAGGCTTATGAATGTTAGAAATTCATGCAAATGAATGTTCTATGAATGAATAATGAATGCATTATGATGGTGCATTTAATGTCAAGTGTTACCAAATATTCAATTAAATACATTTATTATTTTTATTACAAAGTTGGAGAATATATGAGGCAGTTAAATGGCCATTATGACATACTTTCCCAAGATTCCGCCGTCCTGAAGAAATGTGAAAAACAGATTAATTGCTCAGCTTAGCTTGGCACAGGTTGGCACAAAATGTTGGACTGGATTACTAAACCCCCTTGCAGGGAATATGTGATCCCACTCCTATATGGCAGAAAACATGGCATCGCTATTCGGAAGATAGTGCTTAAGTCAGCACCTGAGCTAAAGCAGATGTGCAAATGTTCACATCAGAGAATCACACAAGCCAGAAACTGAAAGCTTGGGCAGAACAAACGCAAAAGTCAGACATTGGCAGGGAATGGAGAGTCGATGAATGCTGTCAGTTCGGTGACCTCTTACAAGAAGGGAGTTGTCATCACTCTCTGACTGCCTCTCTGTGATGCACTGACATTAACAGTAAGGCATAAGCATTTTGGACGCACTGGAAGCGCACAGAGGTGACCTACGCGTTGAGGAAGCCAGCTGGGAGAGCCGAAAGAAAAAAAACGACAAAAAAACAAAGACTTGTCTTGATTGAAAGCGAGGTCACCTCCTTTGAGGGATTTATTTAGAGCACATTCAAGGGCCTCCAAGACAACTGCCAGGTCCCAAACTTTTAAGGTAAAGGTTGCTATGGATGAAATCACTCTGCCCTTCAGAAACCAGTCAATTACGATGCATTGCTGTGGAAGTATTGCAGACCGTGAGGGTCAAAGGAGAGCATTACCTCTCCAGAAACAACTATTAAAAATTGCATTATGATGCAGATATGGCCATGCTCTTAAAAAGCCAGGTTTCTGGAACTCCGCACAGTATGAATTATTTCCAACAGAATCTTGTGTTGTTTGAGGTGAGAAAAACACAGCTGCTTAACAGAGAACAGTAACAGGTTATGTGCAGTAGGGACCTCTCCTATAGAAGGCCATCTAGGAGGTGGTGATGGTCAACACAGTACAGTTAATGGTTTTATCCTGGAGGCAGCTTGGTGCCACAGTGGTTAGCACTGTTGCCTCACACTTCTGGGATTTCAAGTCTCTGCCAAGGATCTATGTGTGTGGAGTTTGCATGTTCTCCGCGTGTCGTCATGGGGCTTCCTCCAGTTTCCCCCCACAGTTCAAAACATGCTGAGGCTGACTGGAGTTAACAAATTGCCTGTAGGTGTACCTGTGTGAGTGACTGGTGGGTGAATGTCCCCTGTGATGGGTTGGTGCCTCACCCTGGGTTATTCCCTGCTCTGCACCCATAGCCTCCAGGATAGGCTCTGGACTCCCCGTGAAAATGGATGGATGGATGGATGGGTTTAATCCTAAAGCCAATAGATTACTCAAGGAGCAAAGAACAAACAGCTACACAAGGACAGTGTATACAGGGACAGTCAAGGTGAACAGGAAAAGTCATAATCTGATATTGCAGGCGAAGATAGGCCAGACTTCACATAAAGCATTACTTGTTTGTCAGTTCAGTGGCTTTGATGTATAAATTTGACCCAGGGGACAAATAATCCATTAGCACTCATTTCGTAAAATCTTTAACGATTACATATGCAAAATCATCACAATGGTTGTAAATAAAATGCACTACATACATAGTTTATACAGCAAAAAATCTCACCATTTCTCAAAAGCAAGGTATGTACAGTGCTCTTGTAACAGCACAAGCAGAATCACAACTGTAAGGAGCAATTTATAAAATGTTAAACAATATTAAAATATTGATGAGATTTAAGCTAGAAATGATCTAAGACTATGCCTGTTACATGACTAATGAATTGTATTTCTTTAGCGAAAAGGCTGACGGATTGCTAAAGAAACCAGGACTTTCTCACATAAATGTCTCTTCCGTGCCTTCAGTGAGAATGTTAAGTGTGACTGTTCTCTCTTTAGAACATTCACTCTCTCTCTTTTCTAAGCATGTGGTATATAAGAACATCACTAATTGTGCCAAAGCTGATGTAGTAAAGAAATTTGACACCTTTCATATTTCAATCTAATAAGTAATTCACGTTGGTATAATGGCCTCTTTAAATATAGGGATATAATCCAGACCTGTCAAGCTAAACTGAGTATATCACTTAACTATTTAAGCATCAACTCACGGGTATGCTAAGGTTTCAATCTAAAATTCGGGGATGAAAAAAGTTAAACCTAAAGATCATTTTTTTGTGTGATGTCACTGCACTGGATGTAAATCATATGTCTTTATGTTTATTGGGTAACCCACTGAAGTTGCATCAAGACACATCTGACCGGCACACTATGGGCATTTCACTATAACCACTTGTCTTTAGACTCTGGGAGGATAACCTTGTAAACCATGTTTGAATGTGAGGAGAGCACAAGAGCTTCCCAGGTGAAATATTGCAGTGAGTAAGACCCAGGTTTAAACATCCAGTCCTTGAGGCAGATTCTTCAATCCTACCTGCCTCTGTTCTTCTGTTATCAGATACTATTTATTTATAAGTGACACAAATGGCTTAAAATCTACCTCCATCCATCCACCCATCCATCCATCATCTTCCGCTTATCCAAGGTCGGGTTGCGGGGGCAGCAGTCTCAGCAGGGAAACCCCGACTTCCCTCTCCCGGGCCACTTCATCCAGCTCCTCTGGGGGAATCCCGAGGTGCTCCCAGGCCAGCTGAGAGACATTGTCCCTCCAGCGTGTCCTGGGTCTTCCCCGGGGCCTCCTCCCAATGGGACATGCCCAGAACACCTCACCAGAGAGGCGTCCAGGAGGCATCCTGACCAGATGCCTGAGCAACCTCATCTGGCTCCTCTCGATGCGGAGGAGCAGCAGCTCTACTCTAAGTCCCTCCCGGATGACGAGCTTCTCACCCTATCTCTAAGGGAGAGCCCAGCCACCCTTCGGAGGAAACTCATTTCGGCCTCTTGTACTCGCGATCTCGTTCTTTCGGTAACTACTCATAGCTCATGACCATAGGTGAGGGTAGGAACGTAGATCGACTGGTAAATCGAGAGCTTTGCCTTTTGGCTCAGCTCTTTCTTTACTGCGGACGCCACACCAATCCGCCTGTCGATCTCCCGCTCCATCCTTCCCTCACTCGTGAACAAGACCCCGAACTCCTCTACTTGGGGGAGGACCCCCTCCCTGACCCGGAGAGACCATTCCACCCTTTTCCGGTTGAGGACCATGGCCTTGGATTTGGAGGTGCTGATTCTCATCCCAGCCGCTTCACACTCGGCTGCGAACTGTCCCAGCGAGAGCTGAAGGTCACGGTCCGATGAAGCCAACAGAACCACATCATCTACAAAAAGCAGAGACCTAATCCTGCGGTCACTAAACCAGACCCCCTCAACGCCCTGGCTGCACCTAGAAATTCTGTCCATAAAAGCTATGAACATAATCGTGACAAAGGGCAGCCCTGACGGAGTCCAACCCTCACCGGAAACAAGTTTGACTTATTGCCGACCATGCGGACCAAGCTCTGACACTGGTCATACAGGGACCGAACAGCACTTATAAGGAAGCCGGCACCCCATACTCCCGGAGCACCCCCCGCAGGACTCCCCGAGGGACATGGTCGAATGCCTTCTCCAAGTCCACAAAACACATGTAGAATGGTTGGGCTCCCATGAACCGTCCAAGACCCTGCTGAAAATATAGAGCTGGTCCACTGTTCCACGGCCAGGGCAAAAACCACACTGCTCCCCCTGAATCCAGGGTTCAACAATTCGATGGACCCTCCTCTCCAGAACCCCCGAATAGACCTTACCAGGGAGGCTGAGGAGTGTGATCCCCTATAGTTGGAGCACACCCTCCGGTCCCCCTTCTTAAAGAGGGGGACCACCACCCCGGTCTGCCAGTCCAGAGGCACTGCCCCCGATGTCCACGCAATGCTGCAGATGCTTGTGAACCAGGACAGCCCCACAGCATCTAGAACCTTAAGGAACTGGGCGGATCGGGGATAGGGGAGTCTACACTCAAGTCCGCATAGTCTGCTTCCACATTGGAAGGTGTGTCGGTGGGATTGAGGAGGTCATTGAAGTACTCCCTCCACTGACCCAAAACATCCCAAGTTGAGGTCAGCAGCACCCCATCCCCACCATAAACAGTGTTGATCTTGCACCGCTTTCCCACCCTGAGCCGCTGGATGGTGGACCAGAATCTCCTCAAAGCCGTCCGGAAGTCGTTTTCCATGGCCTCGCCAAACTCCTCCCACACCCGATTTTTTGCCTCAGCGACCACCGAAGCTACATCCCGCTTGGCCTGCCGGTACCTGTCAGCTGCCTCTGGAGTCCCACAGGCTAAAAAGGCTCAATAGGACTCCTTCTTCAGCTTGACGGCATCTCTCACCACTGGTGTCCACCAGCGGGTTCGGGGATTGCCGCCGCGACAGGCACCGACCACCTTACGGCCACAGCTCTGGTCAGCCGCCTCCACAATGGAGGCTCGGAACATGGCCCATTCGGAGTCACTGTCCCCCGCCTCCCCCAGGACATGGGAGAAGTGCTGCCGGAGGTAGGAGTCGAAGCTCCTCCTGACAGGGGATTCTGCCAGACGTTCCCAGCAGACCCTCACTATACGCTTGGGCCTGCCTAAAATCTACCTATTTCAGAAAAATGGCTTAATACTACTAGCCTTCCTGCTAAGACAGGATTTCACTAAACTTTCTGCATTCTTAGTGATGCTATATGAGCTCTTATCCAGCTGGAGCTGTAATTTAATATAGTATCACAATAATGATACTGGAACAAAGCACTGACATTTGTCTGGGCCTCTGCACACATCCCTCCCAACTCCTACTGCATGACTTACACAATTACAATCAACAAAGAAAAGGAAAGACATGCCGCTACAAATGAAGCCTTATTGCCTCGGTAATATGCCTTTACTTCCGATGAATGGTACAGGTGAGACAGCAACCATATACTATATTTGACCAATATAGCGATTTGCCTGTCGCTATTATCTCCCTGTCCTGACTAGTGGCATTGCATCCTTTCAGGCTCTCAGCTGTGTTAATACCTTTTACGTTTGTAGATTTTTTATATATCTAGCCCAATCCAAAATACTCACACTTCATATATTCCAAGTATGTAAGAATACAATACACACTACAAATCCAGTCACACTGGGGTAGCTATATACCAACCCCATCTGCAGTTAGATGCTTTCTATATATATATATTTAGCATAAAATTACAGTTTTCAAGAATCTCAGTAAAGTCATTTGAATGCATCATCGATGGCTGATGGATTTAAAGTGAGTAAACAAAACACTGAGGGCCGAAACCACATGACTTTTCTCTCCTGACAGAAAACAGGATCCCTTCTGTCAGTTCTCCTGCAAATGCTCTGCTGTCCTTCCTCTGGTGACTGCAGCCTCCCAGTCTGCAGAGCGGGTGGAGCAAGGAGAAGCAGAGCAGCTTCTGTCTGACGCAGCTGCTCTTATTTACCTGGGAGGTAAAACCGTTTTTTGTCTACTCCCCACAAATTAACAAGAAAACAAAGGTAATTACCATGCAAAGATAAAGAATAAGCTCACACAGAAGGCTGCTGTATGGTTTTAGCTACAATATCCAGCTTCAGTGCCAGAGGCTTTAGTAAAAGTGCAGGCGTAGCAGCCTCTCGACAGCAGAACTCACATAACCCTAATGAAGGAATATTAAATGCTGCATCTATTTATCATACCAACACACTACCCCGTCTCCTAAGATCTTATACGTACTACAATATAATTTAGTTTTTATAGTTTTTGGAAGATGCTCTCGTATTTGAGGACCACATAGGAAAATCTAATTTGTAAGTATGAAAAAAAGACAAGTTTCCAAGTAAACAAAATAGAAGCTTCAATGCATAAGTGCAACTCCCCCATCTAGAAAAGGAAAAAAATAAAACCTGGAGCTGATGTGCAACCAGCACAGGAAACTTGCAGATAATGCATCCACTAGTGAATTTGTTTCAGCTCCAGTTTAAAGCACACACTAAGTGAAAACATATATGCATGCATACACACTGACACACACGCGCACACACACACACACACATACATAATTATATCATTGTGGGGACTCCCCATTCATTTCTATGTGAAAAACTCTAATCCCAACATGACGACCTTAACCCCTACCCAGCCCTAACCTTAACCATAAGTAACCAAACAAAATACGAGATTTTCGGCATTTTTACTTTTTTGATTGCAATCATAGATCCTTGTGGGGAATTGAAAACTGGTCCCCACAACATCAAAATAACAGGTTTCTATCACATTGTGGGGGCCATTCCCCACAATGTAATATAAACTTAATCCAGACACACACACACTCACCGACATACACACACAGACATACACACATAAACACACACATATGCATGCACATTCACATGCACGCACAGTCAAGAGTAGAATTTACTGGCATCCTTTCCATCGATGGTCCAGCCTCCCCCCCTGGTCACAGTGACGGGGGCCTGGAGCTGAGGTACACTTTGGATTGGATGTCCTGACATTATCTCAAGAAAAAAACAGGTGTACGTTTTTTAAATTTTGGAGACGTTTCAGAAGAAAATCAACTAAAAAAGAAGGCGATTTTCATTCCCTGCTTACCTCACCTCTTGTGTATTTAGTTCTGAAGTAACTTACTGTATAGAAATACAGTCATGGCCAACCATGGAAAAACGGAAGCTCCAAATCCATACAGTGTTTCTGTGTCTTTTGAGATGGAGAACAGAACTACTTGATCTGAGAAGCTGCAGAGGAGTCCCAGGGATTCCATCTGTAGCCCATTTTTGGACAGCAAAGGCTGCATACTGAATAATGGGCCTTATACGCGGCCACCCCCCTAGGCCCCCACCACCATGTCACACACAGTCATAAAATGCTGTAAAAACATCTTCAAAACATGGAATTCTTATCAACCACAAAAGACCCTACTGAGAAAAATTATCCAATACGTATTCCACTCCCAAACACGAAAACATCACTTGTCAAAGTGTTTGTACTGATGATTTTAGTTTGCACTCGTTGGGTACCCCAATGGAATGCACAACTCAATGACAGGTAAAATAAAACCTCACGGAACTTATCAAAAACCTGCTGAAGCCTAGATCCTTCTGGGGAAAATGTTCCATGAACAAAGGAAACAGATTTTCAGCGATGCAATTCTGTAAGCACGTGAAATAACATGTTACTTCTAAAGTACATCCAGTATTTAACAATTCTAGAACATAACATTGTGCAAAAATTATTAAAGGCGCATCATGTGTTTTGTGTCTAGTTATATTAAAAGGGCCAAAACCAGAAAACCTAGAAACCTATTAGAGTAAAACCCAAGATTTGTTGACTTTTTTAATGACGCTTCATACTTTGTACTCTGCTGAACGTCTGTACTGATCAAAGTTATAGTTCAAGCATGTCAATTTATGGTGAATAAGACAAACATATTCATGAGGCCAGTGGCATTTAGGCGTAAAGAGGGAATTTACAGCAGAGGTACCCAGGTCTACTTTTTGTAGCAGGTCGTTATGCTAATATTAGGTAATTTGACAAATGTAACCCTGCAGTACTGAACAATAGCTGACTGTTCCAGTTTGTTCCAGCTGTGGCGTTAAGTTGGCTGTCAACCATGGTAGGAGACGATTACCTCTGCAACTTCTGAACCTTGAAGAGCACCTCTAAGCTTGCCCTGGTAATTTCATATGTACAAATGATCTTACCTTCCTTTCAAATGATCGGCCTTTATAATGACCCTTGTTTTTATTTGTCAGATTGCTGTTAGCCTTTGCTCTCATAAATAATTTATACTGGCAATAATATAGGCACCATATTAATATGTATTTATTATTGACTCTGGTATACCCTTCAGATTTGCAACCCTGTGGGTTAGAAAGGTGTTTTTTTCCACACATAGTTCAAATAACCATTAATAATAGCTATATTAACTGGATTTTTTTCTGCATACTTTTGTAATAATCATTCATCTTATCCCCCATGATTTGCATTAAATACAAGTGAAATTAGAAACTAGCATTTGATTAACATATGTATTAATGAATTAAATTAAAATCGGCAATGCTTATTTTCATAGCATTCATTTTTTCATAGTATAGCACCAGAGCATGCTGGGAAAATATAAATAGCCCCTTGTGTGTTATTGTG
Organism: Gnathonemus echidnorhynchus; assembly: GCA_026776725.1. NCBI lineage: Eukaryota > Metazoa > Chordata > Actinopteri > Osteoglossiformes > Mormyridae > Gnathonemus > Gnathonemus echidnorhynchus. Next base: position 22,988,887 of record JAODJU010000035.1, on the reverse strand, counting down.
AATACTTGTGTTGTATTGCTGTTGTTGCGTGTGTCTTTGCCCGTGTTATATATAGACCATGTCTTTAGCCATTGTGTAAAATACCCACCGTGTGTGTGCCTTACATCCGGCGTCCAGCCTCCCTGTGTTTTCCCCATTTCCTGGGGAGGTGTATTGCTGCAGCCAGGAGCAGAGTGCAGAGTGGGATGGGTAATGTGCAATAGGAGGGGCAATGTGGGAGGGGCTTATAACTGTTATCATCTGATAGCCTAACCTTCATCATCAAGTCCTCCTACCCCTGGTGATTAACGGGTCTTACTTGTCGTTGCCCCTCCCATTTGACACTCGACTCCTGGCTGCAGCGATATACTGCTGTGGGGTTTCCTGTTGGTTTGGTGGATGCTTATGCCTTTGTTACTCCTCTTAAGGGCTTTATAAATGAGCTTTATTCTCTCATGAGTGAGTTTTCTTGTCTCATATTGCAGCCGCGATGCCTCGGTCTGCCAGATGCTACAATAGTTTTCCATGTGAAGTTTATATTTCAAGTTGTCTAAATTCCAATGCGCCCTGCGGTGTGTTGGTGCCCACCCAGGGTTGGTTCCCGCCTGCGCCTGATGCTCCGGGGATAGGTTCCGGGCCCCCCGCGACCCCAGTGGGGACTAAGCAGTTTGGATAATGGATGGATGGATAAATAGCAATGTAGGTGTGGTCTCTTTCCATGCAATTTCTAACTGGGGAATAACAGATTGCTAAAATGTCAATATCCACATAATCCAGACAAGGATTAAATTTGGTTCGATTCATATATTCTTTGTGAGTAAAATGACAACATTACATGCCTTTCCATTTTCTCTGATTCCTGTAAATGTGACAAAACTGAAAGTCACTTTTCGCACAACCATTGGTGTCGTTAGATACAGTCACCTGGGGCTATAGCATCGAGTATTTTTAAGCCTAGCCCAGAGTATTTTCGCACTGAAAAATGGAGAAGGGCCTGTCTATGGATGGAAAAAGGACATATTATTGCAAATCAACACACAAACTGGGTAAGAGTGGAACTTGACTTGCAAGCGCTACACAGTGTGCAAAAAAAGCTGGAAGTCACGTGCACCCAGGTGAAAACCTCCAGTTTTCAAAACCTATTCAGCCTTCTTGGCTATTTTAAGAAGAAAACGCAAGTTAAATCACTGAACATGGGTATTCAATTCAGGTTAAATATGTTTGCTGTATTAGGCGCTTTCACAGTGAAGTTCCAGAACCTGGTCCCTGGTCCGTGTGGACCATAGATATGATCTGGACCGTCAACTTTTATAACTTCCGGCCGCTTTGATGTGTTGCTTTCACACTGCACAACTGGAACTTTGACCTTGACAAAAAGCTCGTAGCTTAAACTACACACACAATTTCATACAAAACTGCACCACCATGCTAAAACAATGGAGGATACACAAGTCGTTTTGATAAGTTGTTTTTTTTTTTTTTTTTTTTTTTTGGGGGGGGGGGGGGGGGGG
>JAODJU010000035.1:22956857-22973666 GCA_026776725.1 Gnathonemus echidnorhynchus | reverse complement strand
CCATTGTTCCCGTGATAGGCTCCGGTCCCCCCCGCGACCCCAGTTGGGATTAAGCGGGTTCAGAAAATGGATGGATGGACACACCGCCCGATTAAATCGGCGGTGTGGCAGCATTTTAACTTTCCGGTAATCACAAACGAAAACGGCGAGAAAAGCCCAGAGAAGACAAAAACTGCATGCAAACATTGTAAAAGACTGATAACATACACAAATAGCACATTGAACATGCTTCAGCATGTCCACCGGCACCAGTGAGCTGAGCGAAGATTATTAAAAGGGCAAACTACACTAAAAAGCGGCACATGTAAGCCTTAGTTTATTTATTTGAAGATTGTTTTTTTGATTTACTTATTTTGATTTGGGAATGTTTAAAAACAGTATTTTATTCAGTTTCAGTTGTTGAGAAGAGGACACGTTTTGCACAGTTTAGAAAAATAAATAAAGGAATATTTTTTAATAAATTTGTTTGCAGCTCATTCTGCTAATAAATCGTGAGAAAATCATACCGTGAACTCAGAATCGTGAATCATATCGAATCATGAGTTGAGTGTATCACTACATCCCTAACACACATACACGCAAAATAAAGTTTGCAGAGTTTCCAGTAGATTGCCCAAATGTAAACGTTCAGACTATTTTTAAAACCATGTAACAATCCAAGATCATGTTTAGAAAATCCATTGTCCTGTAAGCAGACCTGGACTCGTATTAAAAATCGGCCTTGTATTCATGCCTATAGAGTCTGAGGACTGGGGGTGGGGTGGATTTTTGCTAGCTCACTCTCCACATGTGCTGCTCAGCCCTGCCTGCAAGGGATCCACTGCCCACCTATCATCTGATACAGGGACTAGTGCCCCCCCACCCACTTCATCTAACCAAAAACATTGTTTTGACCACTGGGTCAATAAACAAGCTTAGACAGGATTCAGGTGCTAAGTGAAGCCTGAGCTTACAGCTGGTTGATTATCAGTTATCCAGCTGAGCTGACAAAGATACTTGCTGATCTGGGCAGAAGAGCCGTCTGGCTGCTTACTATAAGAAGTCTGTGGTCTCTTGGTTAGTCAATAGGAACGTATGTTAATTACGACTGTCGGGAGAATATAAGGATTAAGGAGTTTCAGACACTGGGTTCAACTGGTCTGCTCTCCTCCCTGTCCGCCTTTCTGCTTCCCTGCCTTCCTGATGGAACTGCACGCTAAATGTACCTCAGCCAGCACTTATTCCTGTCTCTAGTTCTGCCTACTTTTTAGCTCCTTTTCTACTCATGGATTGAAACATATATAGATTACTCTAAATCACAATACGTAAAAACAACGATACATTAAAATCCAACACTAACATAATCCTGTGATATGTGCAAAGTTACAGTATGAGGTGAAATAAAGTGGTGAGTGACTGTAGCAGGAGTCAGATTGTGTGACAGTGACACTGGAGTAGTGTTAATTTAAATCAGCGTCTGTAGAGTAGAATGTAATAGGATAGTAGTATAATAGGATATAAACTGTCCCTAAATGCAGAAGACTAGTGTTTCTATGGTCCTGAATCGCTTGCCAGAAGGTAGGAGGGAGTGAAGTGCCAGTGCGAGATGACTGGAGAGCTTCAAGAGGCGCTTCTGGGAGGCAGCATGTGCTGTAAAGGTCCTGCAGAGAGAGAGACTACGAGGTTCTGTGTGACTCTCACTGCTCTCTGCAGTGCATAGCAGTACACAGGCCTGTGCGCAGTGCACGTACACTGCTTGTTACACACAGGGACATGCAGTAGCATAGAAAAATGCAAAAGATTAAAGACAACAATGTTAAAGATCATTAATGTTTATTAAAATATTTTTAAGATATTTAGGTCATAACGGTTAATCTCGGGATCTTCAGCCAGTGGATCTACATGATATTTATGGTTCATTTATCATATGGTGTTCCAGGTATTTAATGTAAAATATTTTGTCCTCCTTCCACCCGCACCTTATAAATTTTGTCCTGTTCCCACCTGCAAAGAAAAAACATTTTGTTTAACAATTATTTTCAGGTGAAAAATACAGACAACCCTGTAGCCTCAACAAATAGGCTCAATTGTTCAACTCTGCAGATGTCCAACCAATTAAAAAAAAAAAAAACAGGCTATTTTTTCACGCAATGGTAAGCTAGTAATAACAGGTTGTAGATATGCAAAAACAAAATACACACATTTTTGTGTTTCTTTCAGTTCTTCGTGCAGCTGTCTCTTTGGATTTGCTTGCACTTGCAGTGAATGTCAGTGCAGTTTGGCCCTTCGACCCTGAACTCACGTGGCCCTGAAGTGTCAGACTTGTACCCAGTGTATGATAGCACTTTGTTACATTTGTCACAACGGGCAAAAGGCAAGTGCTTCCCATTGTGGTCACTTACAATGACAAGGACTGCCAAGTCATCGGGTGTTAAAGATTTTTGTGCTGGCGCTTACATTCTCAAGCACTTTGCGCATGAGCAGATCTGTTTCGTAAGCAGGGAAGCTTTCTTTGCTAATACCTGCCAAATCCGGCATTATAGTAGTAATCTGACAAGGTGCAAGCACACCTGACTCCTAAAGGAATGTGAGATGGCACTCTGATTGGCTTATAGTATGTAACGCTGCAAACTCATGACTAATTATGACACTAAATATTATCCTTCTTGATCATGCGCTGGCGCTTCAGCTATTTTTCCGCCGTTAAACTAGGAAGAGTGGCATCTCCAATGAACCTGTTGTAGTTGCAGTGGGGGAGAGTGAGTTACAGACTGCCTGGGATGATGCACTTAATGTCTTTCAGCACCACTATCTTATAGCACATCATTGCAGTAGGAGAGAGTGCCACTGGGCAGTGGTCATTAAGGCTGTTCACTTGGGGAAAGGGATCGTGCTGTTGTTTTTGGACCAGATAGGAACCACTGAATTTCTCAGAGAGATTGAAAATATCAGCAGAAAAAGAAGCTAATGGGTTGCTGCCGATTTTTGAAACATGGCCTGATTCTCTGTGCTGTTTTGCTAAGCTGTCGCCCCCTATCCTTCCTTCATGTTACACCCGTCTTACCCGCGATGACCAGCGTTGGCACAGACTCAGTTAAAGCTGGGTGTCCTAATCAGCAAGCTACGCCTGGGGATCAGTCCTGCCGCTAGATTCAGGATCGTCTGTCTCATATCAGCGTGCGCAGCTGTCGTCTTTCAGCAGCATGACCTGCTTTTGAGTTCCTGATGGCTGTACTTGAGTACTTCTTCATGACATCTCGTTCTGGAATCTCATGAAATCTGGCAGGTAATATGTGATATAGCTGACAGACAATAACATCGTGTTACTACTATAAACATCCTGTAGCAGAACTATTTTAGATCACTCTGACAATTTAAATATAATAATAATAATAATAATAATAATAATAATAAAAACCTATTTTGTGTAGACATACTGATTGTCAAAGGTGCATTTGCAGGTTGAAAGTACCTGGTGTGTAGTTTGTACAGCTTAGAACTATTTGAACAGGATTCATCTTGCTTCAGCAGTGTCGCATTACATATACAGAGGACAACACAGAAACATGAAAGACAATATTTTCTAACCACTTCTCCTGTATTCCTCTAAACGAATGCAATATGAATACATCTACATTTTGAAAATACGTAAACTTGCTGCTGTGTATTTTCTCCCCTTGAGCAAAACTAACGCAGGATGCTAGACAGTGATGGTATTTCCAGGAATAATCTTTGTAAATGTACATGAATTATTCAGTCAGGTAATGGATAAAGATGGATAAGATTTTGCATGATCCTCGTTTTTTTCCATGCTTTTCATGTCCTGCTACTAGACTAGTTCTGAAAAAACACTTTGGTTCTACAACCAATGAATGGCCAGAGCATTTTTTTTTCAGTTTAAATGTATTTATAGATCCCATTTTTTTCGTCTGTGAAACATAACCAACCAAAAAGAGCATTTTATTGCTCCCTGATGCAGGAGAGGTTATGCATTATTATGAGATTAGATTCTCTTTCGTGAAGCTCTTCTCCCCCAAAGTACTTTCAACCTGAAAAATTTTTTTTAAAAAGCTGCAAGATTTCTTAATAGAAGTAAAATGCTTGGACATCCCTATGCACTTGCTTTCCTACACAGTTTGAAGGAGAATTTAAATATTTCTGCATCCCGGGAAGAGACTTGCACTCTGCTCTTACACATAACCCTCCCTCTTTTATTGTGATATTTACATTATCTGGACGTGACGATGACAGGGACAAAACACCGCCTTTTTCATCAAAAGACACTGATTTGTGGAATAATTGATTCATGCTAGAAAAAGTGGGCTATGGTCTTTTCAGGAAAAGCAATTGAAAAACTTTTTATTCAATAAAAATAATGAAAATACACACATTCTACACTCAGTGTCTGTCCACTAGTCAGTGTATGCATTGAGTGAACTGTGCCTTTTGTGCTGTCTGCAAATTGTTTGAACTAATAACGTTTTCTTTCTTTCATTCTTCAGTCATTCATTCACTTGTTCATTCACTTGTTCATTCTTCAAGTGGCTGACCCTATTTGAAGCTTGTACAATAATAATGCTGACTTAAAGACTGCTAGCAATTAAAAAAAAGAATAAACATCTCAACATTTATTTCAGCATTTCAACTAATGTGACATCTACATTAATGTTATAAAGTTTGCACTGAAAATGTCAAACTTAGTTTAGTTTTCACAGTGACAGGTCACACGTAACTGTAATCAGGCAAGGATATAGCAAATATTACTTTAACTTAGAGCAAAGTACAGCTGTAAATGTGTTTAAGGCGTGCAGCATCCAGACCAGAACCATCCATTCCGTTAAAATTAATATACACTTAATATACATGAGGTGACCACACAGCACTCCTCTATCATAAAATCGATTAATCTACATATAACAATTCAAGCCCTTTTTAACCTCACTGTTTTTGCTTGAAACGTACATTTTCCCATCATAATTATGTCAATTTTCTTTTAATATTATTAACATTTTATGCCAATGCTGGGTCATTTCCTGAAAGGCGATGTGATACATTTACACTTAATAAAAAATATTTGGCAACAATCTTTTGTTTATCCAGTCTTTATCATACGTAGGGGCCTTAGTTCAAAGTCAATTCCTGATACAATAATACTTTAATATCAAGAAAATTAGAACTGCCAAAAACACACACAATCAAAATTTGTTAAATTAATGGGCTGCAAAATGCAGAAGGGCTGCAGCAGGTACACCAGATGAGCAGGTCAACAGGAGACACTATTAAACTGATTATGATAAATTACGACAGACCCATCCATTTATATGGGCAGATGAGGCTTAATTGGAAAATTTGCCACTATCATTAAATGCTTTGCTGCAGTTTAGGATCTCGCTGAACACTCCATATTTGAGAATGTAAAGACAAACAATGACAACTAAATCCATCCATCCACCCATTTTCCTGAAACTACTTATGCTATCCAGGGTCATGGGGGGTCTGGAGTCTATTGGCACAAGGCAGGGAACAACCCAGGATGGGGGGCCAACCCATCACAGGGCACACAGACACACACACACCATTAACATGCAGAATTTGGCAACTCCAATCAGCCTCAGCATGTTTTTGGACTGGGGGGGGACTGGAGTACCTGGAGGAAACCCCACAATGACACGGGGAGAACATGCAAACTCCACACGTGGAACCATGGCGGAGAGATTGAAACTGGGTCCCAGAAACTCAAAGTACACATTTGTGTAAATACTGTAATAATTGATAAATACATGATAATTGATTATTATTTGGGAATCATAAGACATTAGAAGGCAGCATAGTATATCTAGAAAAAATTCACATTCCACATTGGATGCCATATGGCCGGTTTATTTTACAGGTCATCAAAACCATGTGTCTTGCGAAAGTAAACAGAAGGAAGATCAAGCAGACACGGAGTGTTTGGCTTGGACAACCAGAAGCTAATCTATTTGTAAGATATATGCAAGGTATATGTAATGTAAAAATGTAGAAAAGGTAAAAGTTCATCCACAAAATGCACAAAGATCACAGGTAGGATGGAACTTTCCAGAAGCTGCAGTTCAGGCTGCATGTAGCATATCCTGGGGTAAAAATAGTACGCTGCGTTCTACGACATGGACAACCGCAAAAAGCCTGACAAACCTCTTTTTGACATTAACGCAAGCGGAACAGGAAAACCAAGAATGAAAAATGTTCATTATGTTTTGGCATTATCTTCACAGCATGCTGAATGGTGTAATTCTTTAAAACCTTGTGTGACATTTAGCTCAAATCCTGCGGGTTTATCTGAAATCCTACGGGTGTGTGGTGCTCACATAAAATCCTAGAGGAATATTATTTAAGCATGAAAGTTTTTTTCCCCTAGGTATAATAACTAAATCATCAACCACTACAGTTTAAAATTGAACCAAGGACAGCTTCAATGTTTAAAGTCAATCATGGTGACAATTACTACAATTCATTATAGTGTTAGTTTAGTGTTTTTAGGCATGATCATACTGATACACTGCTCAAAAAATGAAGAGACTAAGATATCTGTCAAACCTGAGTGCTAGTAGCCACAGATCTATAGTCACGAGCTGCTTTACACTGACACTTTGCGTGCCTCAGAATCGGAATGGGAACTGCATGCGTGAATATAGCGGAATTGTTTGCGGTACAGTGCCAGACATGAAGTACTGGACAAAAATTACAAGACATACAGGGGGAACACTGCACAGAACACCATGTGCAGAAGAATTGGAATACAATTAAGAGTTCACAGATTACAGACAAAGTGCAAGACATCTTAGCATAAGTGACAACTTTACAACTAATTCAGGGACCATCTCAGTGCGAGTTCTACCTGGTTCTATTCCTGGCAATAGGTTTGGCTTATCGCCTTTGTTTAAGCTAATTTCCCATGGGGGGCGGGGGGGCGCATTGCTTGTTATTAGATCCAATAGGTGCAGAGGGGACCCGTTGCCTACACAGCACTGGAAGGGAGTTAAACCCATGAAGGAACTTACTAATATTTCTCCATTACCACCAAACCAGAGTAGAAAATGATCTTGATTTTGTGCCACATACATATGCAGGAAACAACCCAGCTCGTAATTGGCCCGCTCTTTTCCAAGCCTTTTCTTACGATGGGATCATAATTAATGTCCATAGTCTAAATCAATATTTTCAGGGATCCCATATGGTCTAAAACCAATCAGAACTCAAGTAACTCATGCAGCTTGTGAGCATTTGGTAGCTTATCAAAAGAAACAAAAATGAGCCCTCAGATATCAAGAGGATGATTTGCTTCTGATGGAACAGGACCACCCTGACTCTGAGACAACATGACCCCCGCCTCTGAGACAACATGACCCCCGCCTCTGAGACAACAACCTCAATTGCAAAAATACTGACAAGTATCGATATGTCAGCGTGACAAATATGGGTATGTCACCGTGAGTGCGATAGGGAAGATGTTATGTTTGTCAAAGGCATCTTGGGACCCTTTAGCTCATGTTATTCTGCAAGCTGCCTCAACTCCGAACTGCAAAAATGGGCATGGCTACTGTGCCGAAATTATGACCGAAGCAATGTTAAAAACGGGCAAAACCAATGAGGTGCACTTTGGTTTGCTGGGCTGAGAGGTGCACATGAAACTCACACTTCTCTAATGTTACAAAAATGTCATGCTACAGGAGACATGTGGTAACAGCACATACATGCTCAAAATAAGTCCCTTCTGTGGAGAAGATAAGAATATTGTATAGAAAACCACCACAATATTGCTAAAATTACCCTGCTACACATTAAGAAATGCAGAGAAGAGAGCAGGAGCTTTAGATCATCCAGATGGGATAACAAAAATTCGTCATGTCCAGATGTTCTGAAAAGTTATCATCACCTTCTCACATTTGAATAAGAACTTCTTAAATTGATTTTACTGAAGATTCTTGTCCTCCCTTGTTTTATTATGATGAGAATATCATAGCGAGGATGCCTGTATTTATGTTGTTCAGGCTGCTATATTCAATGTATGGCCACATTCCGCCATCTCATTTAGCTACAAAGATAAGCACTGGAGAAGCAGACAAATGGATAATCCCAGGCTGCCTGCTGTTTACTAATAACCTGAGTTTTTATCTGTGGTGGGACAACAAGTTCTGTAGCCTTATGTGTTCAGCTCAGCTCTGTAATGAGTTCAGCAACCACATATAATACAGGCAGTTTGATGGTAGGCAGCTTAAACAGCCTAAAGGAAACAGGCCTGAGTTAGCTAGCTCAGTATTTTTAAATTCTTCACAGGAAAAGTTATCAAGGTAAGGCATATTTTTCTTTAGAAAATATATATTATTCTTTTAATAATCGAAATATTATAGCATTGGTGAAAATGTAGGTGTTGTTTTGTTATTTTATGGAGCACCATCGGATGACTACTAATCCACAGCAGGAGTATCGCAGTCTTCCCCACAATTCACACCATTCAATTCACTAAGAGCAGACACTGCTGACCATTGATTGGCACTGAACCCATTTGGCAGGAAATTGACTTACTGTAACTACCAAGTATACATTGATTAACCAAAATATTATGTCCATCCCCACGTCAAGTGAATAGTGTTGAGTACCTCGTAAAACCAGATAAAGTGGGCTTCAAGGTCTGGGATATATATGAAGATAAACTAAGGAATTCGCAATCAACATGTGGACTGCAGAAAAAAATGGGCAGGGGTGAAGATCTGAAGAGTTTGACAAGAGCCAAATCATTATGGCCAGATGAGTGAGTCAGAGCAAGAACCTAAGCTCTCCGAAAGAGCAGGGCCTGTGGGGTGCTGACGGTCAGCCGTGGTGAGCACCTACTGAGAGCGGACTGAGGAGGGGAAAATGACAAACCTCCTTGGGTGGCCGGGTATCGCCAATGTGGGATGTTAATAAAGACTATCCTGTCTGGTACAAACCAACAGAAAGCTACTGTGGCCCACATTTCAGATAATTCTGATGATGGTTCCAAGAGTAATGTGTCACGACACACAATGCATTGAGCCCAGCTCCTTTACAGAAGCTTTGCATTGTTCGTCAATGTTTAATTGATTTTAGGTTGCGGCGCTTCTATGGATTTTCAACTATGTGTTACAACAATGTTGTAATAATAATACTTATGACTACAGCACCAGTTAAGTACAGAAGGGAGAAGCTGCATGCCCTCTGCAGTGCTCTGAAGGCAGACATCCTGAATGAGGTGTGATGGCTGTACTGAGATCTCATGTAAAAAAAAGAATGAGACAGACACAAATTGTAGGATGACTTGCAAATAAGATGAAGGAGTAAACTATACTGACGACTCCACAGCTCCCCCCCCCCCCCCACTCAGGAGATCCAATCATAACCTGGTTCACCTTTTGCCACAGAATAAGCCACTAGTCTAGAAGGAGCCAGTTACCACCCGGACCACTGAGGAAATGGTCAGTAGAAGCTGTCGAGGCCTTGAAGGTGTCTTTTGCTGCTACAGAAGGGGCAGTTCTCTACAAACCATATGGTGAGGACATTGATAGACTTACAGACTGTATTACTGAGTACAATCAATTCTGGATCGACTCTGTCATACCACAAAAGACCTTTCATTGCTTTCCTAACAACAAACCATGGGTCATCAGTGGTTAGAAAGTTCTCCTCAACCAAAAGAAGAGAGCCTTCGGGGCTGGAGACGATGAAATGAAGTGAAGTGAAAGAAATGAAGCGGGAACAGAGGGAGTTCACAGTGAGGATCACAGAAGCCAAAGGGGAGCACTGGAAGGAACTGGAAGACAAGCTGAGGCAGAATGAAAATGACTGGGAAATGTGGAGAGGAATGGAAAAGCTCACGGGTTTTAAGCAGACAACCAGGAAAATCAATGGAGGGATGTCAGTTGAGGGCCAGTGAGTTAAAGCATCTCTTTAACAGGTTTGATAACAACAGTTTAGCTCATACAACTGTACAGTCCCACTCCAGCACTACACCCACTGAAATTTGCCTACCTGGCTGACACTAGAGTGGGTCATGCTGGGTTCATTTACTCCTGGGTTGGGCAGACTAGTCTTATTTGTAGATGACCTAGGAATAGTCGTTTTAGTTATGACAAAGATGCCATGAGCTTCCTTCATCTTCTATATCAGTTGCTTTGGCAAGTGCTTTTAAAGATAATGAACATTTGACCAAATGAAAAATGTTTTGCCCAATGTTCATTCATCTTAAAAAAAATATATGTTAATTTGTGACACATATTTTTCTTCAAGTATCAGACTTGAAATTGTGAAACACATTTATATAACTGCATAACTACATGTTCACACATGCAGCTGAAATGCAGCTGGAAATGTTAAAGAAACATTATCCATTTGAATCTAAACTAATATGTGCTACCAGTACAGCAACTTACGATGAGGTGGCTTGGGTTTCCTGGTAGCTCACTTTTGTTCTCTATCTGTAGTGAACAAAGTACTTGGATTTGTTGGTGCCAAAACCACAGTGCGATCCAAGCCCGGTTCTGGAATCCAGCCTGGCTCTACAGCAGTGCCGGCTACACTTCCCAGTCATACTCACCTGTTCATTAGGTCCACCTGTTGTGCATTTTCAGCACTGGTTGTTTGTGTCTGCTCAGTGTGAGATATTGTGAGTTCAGGCTGTACTTGGCATTTCCCCATTACTCTGATTGCCATTTGTGGTCTGACCTTCTGTCTCCTTCTTGACTTCTCTCTCAGGATTCTGATTCTGCCATTGTTCTGTCCTGTCTCTGGCTTTCTGACTTCCTGGTGATGACATTGAGTTTCGGATTTGCTTTGACTTTGAATGAATGTTACATTTATATAGTGCTTTTCAAGATACCCAAAGCATTTTACTTTGGTGAATAAATGGCCATGAAACACTGTGCACGTGGACCTCCAGCTGATTTGTTAGGGTTGGTCAGTTATGCCTTTCGCTACCTTTGTGTCAAACAAAAAATAAATAGTCTTCACCTGGATACATTGATATGTTGATGCATGTAATACATTTAAAGCATATATTTTATTAGTTGAATGCTGGCTTTCTGTGGTGCTCTTCATCCATCCATCTTCTGTAACCACTTGTCCTTTTCAGGGTCACAGGGATTCCAGAGTCTACAAGCACAAGGCTGAGAACAATGCAGGATGGGGTGTCAACCCATCAGAGGGCGCACACACACACACACACCTATGGGCAATTTGATAAGTCCAGTGAACCTCAGCATGTTTTTGGTCTTTGGGGGGAAACCGGAGTACCCAGAGGAAACCTCACAGGGAGAACATGCAAACTCCACACACACTGAGCCATGGCGGAGACTCAAACGCCAGTCCCAGAAGTGTTAGGTAACTGTGCTAACCACTGTGCCACCATTATAAGCACAGTCAGTTATATGTTAAAATGAAGTCCCTAAAATAACATTCAAAGGATTTATTGGAAATTTAATTGTACACTTATATTAAGTATCAGCAGTCACACTACTCATAGATGGCAAAGAAAAGTGGTCTTCTCTGAATTTTCTCTTTGAAAGGTTTCATGAACAATCTATCTGCATTACATTTACAGATCTCATCCATAAGGATCTTATTGTTTAATACATTGAGATCACGTGTGTTATTACTCATGTAAAACATTTATTGATGCAGTTTCCGATTTCTCTGATATGAGCATTCAGTGCCATTTTTAGCCTCCATCCCCAATTACTTTAATGAATTTTAGAGAGACTGTAACAGAAGCTCAGTGGCCAATCACGGATATTGGATTTCACAGGTGCTGCCTGCCACCGCAATGTGTGCTAGGAGACGAGTAGATCAGACGTAATCTGTGCTAACAGAAGTTTAAGCGTGTCTCAGTACATTTTGCTTTACAATTGAGGATTGTTTATGTGATTCATCGCAATCTGAAGTAGCGCCCTGCCTTGGGAAAACATTACCTGAAGGACACATAAAGGCCTGGAATCCCAGAGCAGTATAAAAGATGTGGTAATTAGGTTGCCAAATTAGTCCACCTGGGCCAATTAGCCCAGATAAGACATGAGGGTTTTCTAATGTTATGTCAACAGAAATAAAATCAGCTAAGGGAACAAGGTTGAACTGAGACACTTAAGAGAAATGGGAACAGAATATGTTCTGATTAAAGATGAGCGTCGGATCAAAGAGATTTTATTCCGAATGCTTGTGAAGATTAAACAAATCTTTAGATGAAAAAAGACCCCTTCATTTTTTTATTCTTTGATTTTAATTAAAATTTAATGGACAAACATCGCTTGATCTTTTTAACAGATGAGGCAGCGTATACTGATGCTTTTTAAAAAACTTTATGTATTTTTTCAATATTCCCTGCCTGCCACGACCCTCTGGTACATTCTCCTCCAGATTCTGCTTGAAATGAGGTATTGGAAACATTATTTTACTCTAAATAAAAGAGCTGTCACCCTTACTCCACTGCTTAGGTTCAGTATTTTCTTAGATGCCGGGAAATTCCTAAACCGTATTTAATTTGTACAAATGTAATTGCCTTCTGGTAAATCAGCCAGCAGCTCAGTCTACACACATCTAAGATAATATTGCTCTATGAACATTAAATTGCAGCAGCATGCTTCATGGACCAAGGAGAGCTTTAGGAAGAAAGCTGACTAACAAAGTCAGAAACTACATCACTGATCAAACAGTCATTCTGGTCAGTCAGTCAGTCTATCTGTCTGTCTGTCGTTAACAGGCTGCCAAATAATGTATGAGTTACTCGTATTGGCTGTTTTTAATATTGTGTGTTTTAGAAATTGTATTACCACCAGAAATGTGGTTTTGCCGCTGTAGCAGGTGCAGTGTGCGGTACTGACATACATACATAGCAGGGGCACTGCCATCACCTTCACTCTGCACTGCCATCACCTTCACTCTGCACTGCCATCACCTTCACTCTGCACTGTCATTTGTCACAGGCTGATCTTTCGAGGCTGTTGCATTTAAATGGCATTTTTTGGGTCACTGGTTTTAAAAGTTGTGCAAAAGTAACCATCTGTACTTCCAGGTGAAGAAGAAGAAGAGTAATAATAAAACGAACCATTGTCTGATTGTGATAAAAGAAAACATTTAAATTCACTGGAATTTGTACAGCACATATAAATATTTACAACGAAGCCTAAACACATACTGATAGACGCCTTGAAGTGCAAACATTAATCTTCCAGACACCCAGCATCTTTCTGTCATTTTCATAATGTGCTAACTACAGATGATGTTCATTTTCCTTTTGTTTACAATCCTTGCCTGAATTATGTGAACATTCAGAGCAGAGTGTTTAATAAAATAACAACAGAATCTTCTTGCATAAAAATGAAGGAATCATGTATAACAAAATATTACCATAAAATAGTGAACAACATAACCACTAAACTGGGAGTTAACCAGTGTAGTGCAGCAAGCTTAGCCGTATGCAGACGAAGTTTAAAACACCATAGACAAAGAACATATAGAATATAACTATGTAGAACATATGGAATATAACTATATACAACATATAGACTATAACTATATACAATATACAGTATAGAAACACAGTTGCCAGCTGGAAGTATCTAGATTCATTCTCAGCATCCATCTATTTGGTCTATTTCTTTCTTTATTTCTTTATTTAAAATGAGTTGATTGAAGATACAGAGAATATCAGCAATTTCCAGTGTCTCTAAACAGTATCGATGCACTCGCCGGTTATGCAGGGAAGATTTCATGACTCGCTGCACAGTGACAGGACCATCTGCTGAAACAGAGCACTGAGGCACAGCGTCCGGATGCTGAAATTCCGCCTGGGACCCCAAAGAATCACCAGTGCACCACAATGAGAAGAACCTAATCCTGTCATTATGATTAATCAGCAAAAATTATGAATGGATAGTCTATTTTGCATGCCCCATTTCTGCAGGTATTTTGTGGCTTACAAAATGGTCAACAGGATCTTGCAAATCTGGTAGACAGTTAGCTGAATATTTGTTTTATTTACTTACAAAATGTAATGTATTATCTACATATGAATGTATTTTTTCCATCCATTTCCATCATATATGTTAGTAGGTCCTTGATATTAATATATTATGTGTTTCCGATTTTTTTCTACTATCTATATTTTTCAAGCCTTCAAACAATACATTATTTGCAGAAAAGTCAAACATGAGTGCAAGAATGACTATCAGTCAGTCAATCTGTGCATCCATCAGTAAGGCCCAGTTGGTTTGTTTATAGTGAGCAGAGTGTTAAACCTATAGCTGAAATGCTGTTGAAGGAATCCTGCATGATTGAAGATAGTGGGTATATGTCAGACAAACCTGCACATGGGTCAAAGCGAAAGAAACAGAGTGTTCCCAGTAGGATGGTGACTGTCAGGGCAAGGACGAAAAAAGCAAGTCACCCCAGACTTGGAAACACCTCAGCAGGAAAAGCAAACTGTGCCACGCTGAAACCCAGAAACAAAGAAAAGTAATTCAGGGACTCTAAAGCCTTCCAAGGATAAAAGGGTAAAAAGAAAATGCGCAAAAAGGCACATTGGGAGAGCACAGAATCTATTGACTTTAGCCAGTTCTGGAAGAGAAAATTCTGACAACAACTCTTCCTACAATGACAGCTCACAAACAGAAGACATCTGTGCCTTAATAAAAAAGGTGAGTCGCACAGCAAAGACACTGCAATAATTTAAGCCACCCAGGCCGCATACTGCATAAGAACCACATCTACGGCATAACGGATGTTCATTCATGCACATTTGTGAATTAAATAAAGAATCTTTGAAATGTAGATGTTTGTGTTAACTGGACTAAGCATGATAACTGAATTAAATTGTGATTTATTCATTTTATTGAATTGCTGCATATTTATGCTCAGCACCTTTGCTGAACATGTGTGCATGTGTGAAGTTTGCATGTTCTCTCGATGTCATACAGGTTTCCTAATTGTGACTCTAAATTGTTCATAGTGTGTTCTTTGTGTGTGTGTGTGCTTTGGATTGAAGTCCAGCACTCAGACATGAGTCTGAATTCAGTTGCAAAATCTGTAACTCACGTCCGTGGATTTGGAATTCAACCGCGTCACAACTCAATCACTTGAGACACGATAAACAGTTCATTAAGCAGTGTGCATTAATGAGAAATGATTCACTGAAAGTAGCATAGCATTTATCTGTCATGTTATCAAAATTGCCTAGCAGTCAGGCGTGTGGTAGCCTGTCGTTTCTCATGCACCCCATCAAGCGTAGGTTAATAACTGCATTGTAATCAAAATCAGAATCAGCTTCATTCGCCAAAAATGCTGTTGGGGTAACGGAATGTCTAGGCAAGTAAATTAATTTGAATTCACAGATTTTAATACCAAGAATAAAAAGATGTCAACCATCTACAATTTTGTAAGGCTGCTGGCCCCACAGGAATCGGAGTTCCTGGACTCCTTTGGGTCTTCGCTGTTTTTCAAGCCACTGTCACGCGGCTCTGACGAGACTGGGCTGGCTGACTTGCTCTGGCACACCCAGCGGGCCCATCTCAACCCCTACTGTGCTCGCACTGTTATTCTGAGTGGGAATTACTTCAGCCCATTTGTAGAATTTATCAGTTGTCATGAAGCGACAATGATACTCTCTCCCCCCCCCCTCTGGATCCGGGCAGCAGACCAAAAAATATAAAAATCTTTACATTTGCATTTTAAGCTTACATTTAATTATTTAACAGACACTTTTGTCCAAAGCAACATACTGAATGGAAAGGGCCTTTTCAGTGACTTTGGCCGGTGTATTTTTGACCTTTTGTTAAGTTGCCTTGGCGGCTGCATATCTACATCACTTATTTTCTTCTGAAGCTATATGCTACATACTGCAATATCTCATCCACTGAGACATAGGCGTGCTCATGATACTGTATAATTGACATTGTTAGCTTCTAAGCTAACAAATTTGCCATCTGTATCTGCTCCCTATCCAGTGCTCTCTGTTCTCTCCGTCTGCCTCTCAGCAATCTTCTCCTCCTTTTTCTTCGCACCCTGCACATTCTCCATATTGTTTCCACGCTTGAGTCCTTCTCAAAACTTTACCTGCTGCATTCTGCTACATCACTTCCTCTATCCTTGTATCGATCACTTCCAAACTTTTTTTCCCGCTTGCTCTGTGAGTGTTCCAAGGTCATTGTGATCTAGTAAATAAACCAAAGGCTGTGTGGAGACTGTGGAATTTAACTCAAACTTACTGCCCTCCATAAAGAGTCAGTATAGAATTACTCCAGTTCAAGCCAAAACCTTTAGAATACAGCAGACTCAGCATTTGCTTAAGGCATACAGAAATGGGTTCTATTCCTTCCACATCTTCGCTTCCACTATAATGTCCCTGATTAACCATTTTAATTTTTTAAGTTGTCTGTGATCTCAGGTCTAACCCTGGGTATGTGAACCTGTCTTACAAAATGTGCCTGTATGGAATGAAGTAAGCTTTCCCTTGGCACTGTTTTTGGCACAACTACAGACAGAAAAGGCACCCACCAGGCCTGCCTACCAAAAAGGAAAAGGTACCCACCAGGTCTGCCTGCCGAAAAGGAAAAGGAGCCCACCAGGCCTGCATGCCGAAAAGGAAAAGGTACCCACCAGGCCTGCATTCCCAAAAGGAAAAGGTGCCCACCAGGCCTGCATGCCCAAAAGGAAAAGGTGCCCACCAGGCCTGCATGCCCAAAAGAAAAAGGTGCCCACCAGGCCTGCATGCCGAAAAGGAAAAGCTACCCACCAGGCCTTCATGCCCAAAAGGAAAAGGTACCCACCAGGCCTGCATGCCCAAAAGGA
>JAODJU010000035.1:22881151-22924632 GCA_026776725.1 Gnathonemus echidnorhynchus | reverse complement strand
CTCCCCCAACCCCCCCCACACTCCCCCATCCCCCTCTCCCTCGCTGTCTCTAAAGCTGTATCCATTTCCTCCTGGCAAAAAGGGACTTTATGAATAAATGATAGTGAATAGCTGAGGGTTCAGATACTAAATAATGAATTTCACCACCAAAAACACAACAACTTCTCCAATCATAAAACACTGCTGCCTTCCATATTGATTGTGCTTTGGCAACCAGATGCAGAGAACAAGCACTCTTGGAAGGTGTTAAGCAAGGATGCAGAAATTGAAAAGCACCCAGTGTTTTCATATAGGAATTAAGAAATACTTTTTGGAATGATAATTAACTACACTCTGTGGTGGATAGAAGGATAGAAGGTAATGGCTGGGTTTCTTTCAGCCAGGAAAATGGAGAACTGAAGGCTGTAGCAAAAAAGCTGGGACCGTTCCTTCATGGGGCATTTGAAGTAAGTGTGGTCATCTATTCTGTGTTGTTGCTTTAGCGGTGTGATGGTTTTTGCATGCATGCTTGTCTGCGTGCCAAACTGTCTATGTGTATGCCCCCACATATGTTCATTCAGGTGAGGAAGGACATGCGATGACTATATTAGCACAAGGCTGTAATATTTATATCAGTTACCACTTGCAAAATGTTTCGGGTGGCAGGCAAATTCAAACGGGAAAAGAGCCTGATCGTCTAGCATGTCGCGCACATAGATTGCTGTGTGTTTTTTTGTTTGCATGCACCTGAATAATGCAGTCTGCAAAGACAGGTTCCTGGTGGTGGAAAAGATGTCCGATGTCGAGGTAGTTGACCTGTTATTATTATTTAAAAAAAAAAATTGCTGCATTGCCTCATAGATCTTTCAGTCCCCCTGGCCTACTCTTATCTGCACTTGCATGTTTCTGCACTTTGGCTAGAGAAATGTATCTGGGGTCATGTGCAGATTCCAAAGTGTTGGTTGTGTGTGTGTGTGTGTGTGTGTGTGTGTGTGCGTGTGTGTCTGCGTGTGTGTGTGCGTGTGTCTACGTGTGTGTGCGTGTGTGTGTGAGAGAGAGAGAGAGAGAGAGAGAGAATGTGTATACATGAACTGGGGAAAAGTTGTATTATCTGCTATTGTATTACATTTGCATTGCTATTGCTATTGCTATGTCTAATATGTTGGTGATCATAAAACAATTATGGCTCTACTCACAAGTTTACACTATCAGCAACTCATTTACTAATTAACAGAGAGTGAACATTATACAGAGTGGTATTAACTAGACAGTTCTCATATGGGAAGGTTCGAGCATTGATGATAACCCCTGGCCGACCGCTCCTTATTGTGCTTAACGATAAATAAGCATTGTTAATTGATCGATTGATTTTATGGTTCCTTTGGCTTGAAATCATAGACACAATCTTGATTCAATATATGTTACAATCAGCAACAAGGCCATATAAATGGTTGAAATATATGGCTCAAACATATATTTCGTTCAACTCATTTGACATGTTAAAACAGCCATGCACAATAATGCACATGATCGCATTGTGTTGCATAATAAATAATGAATATTTCAATGAATATTTAAATAAATTAAAATTTATTCTGAATTTTCTTGTTAAGATGCATGTCATCAGTGCTTCGGTGATCATATTAGGTGCTGTTTCATTTTACAGTTTTACAAAATTATGAGAATTTCATCATGTTACTTAAAACTCCCTCTGGTAATCCTTCTCAATTTAAATACAGCTGGAAGGATGTGGAAACAGCATAACTGCATCATACATTTTGACAACACCTGGTTTAAAGGGACAATCATTTAGCAGAAATAGTTAAGAGTAAAATAATGTTTAATTTTATAGAACCTGAACTTTTTGTTTAATTCAGGTAGGAGTTTTAACGCCTGGAATGCCTCCTATTATAAAGGGACATATCTATGGAAAGACCCCATTTTGCAGCCGAATTTCTGAGAGGAATATTAAAGTTTCATGCTAATCAAGGAAATTGGATGTCAGAGATGACAGGTGCTTTCTACTCTACTTATTTCTGTCCCAATTAATTAGACATTACCAGAGGATGGGACCTTCAGTCCCTTTCTTGTGTACAGACTGATACAGTATTAACACAGAAGTTGTCCATCAGTTACAGTGAAATTTTGGAAGAAATGTCCGACAAGCAAGAATGCTATTGAATCCAAGATATTGATAAATAAGGATTATTCTGTATATTTTTCATATCACAATAAATTCTAATACCAAATAAATATTTCACACGTCTTAAATAGAATCCATACTGTGCAGTGACAATGGAATAAGGCATGTGAACATATTTCTGGCTGGTGTGTACACTTGTGTATGGGGGGTGTGTGTATGTTTTCCTGCAAAAAAAAAAAAAATCAAATAATACACAAAGTATGTCATATTTTTTCTTCATCTCATGAAAAGCATAGATTAGCCAAAAAACAAAATGCTTCATCCTTTTATTAAGTATTACGCAACTAAAATTAAAAAGTATCAGAGCAGTGACTCAGTGACCGCGATGCTGAAGAGGATAATCCTCACCATGGCCGTCAGTCCCACGTGCTTGACTCTCAGCTGGGAGCCACAAGGTTGAATTAGTCATTAATAAGTCGCAGTCTCTTGGGTCCTCCACATTCATTGCCCAGCGGACAGTGGAATTATCACACTCTGACCACACATTCCTTTTATGTCTCAGATTATCCTGCCTTGCTGCCTTGGTAATGACAAGGGGCCTTTGGGAATGACTCTGTGCACTTCTGTCTGTGGCATTTCAGAACACCACTATGTCAATGGGGCCCTGTTCACATTGCAAACACAGAGTCCAGACAGATCTCTGGGTGAATATGGACCCATTCAGTAACCACGTTTCTTTTCAGGAAAATTCTGGGATTGACAGATTCTCCCACCACCACCTACATTTAATCTAATCAGTAATGCTGTTGGCCAGATTTGTTTGGTCTCTTAAAAACTGTGGTCAGCTGTCATGGGCCAATGTCAAATACAATTTCAAAAATGTAACATTATTTGGCTTTGTTCATAATTCTTTTGTATTATGGCATTATTATTGTGGGTGACATTTTCTAATTTAACCCTGAGCTTAACTTACACTGACGTTGAGACTTTTAATGGGTTGAATCCGATGAATGGGAGGCAGGTGGGCAAAACTCAACATGCAATATTATTTCACAGTGAGTCCCAGGGGTCCTGCCTGTGAAGACTGTGTCAGTCCTGACGTTGTTTAGCTGTGACTTCCGCGAACCCATGCAGAGCTCAGTGTTTAGCGCAACAACAGAAAACAGTTGTTATATTTCACTTCCTGAAATGAACAAAACATTTTATATTTTGTTTCTCTTTTATTTCTGTGCATGCCACTTTTTCCCCCATGTCCGTCCTTAGTTTTCTGTAATGTTAGAAGAACTGCTCATGCTTCACAGCTTGTTTGTGTGATATTGCTCCAATAACATATCTTTTTATGAAAATGACTGCATGAGACACTGGGTGATTTTTAGAATATTGTATCATACAATTCAGTATTCATTTGTCACATTTGTCACTGAAGCTACAGATTTTAGTTCTTTGCACTTTTAATATAATTACTGTAAACAACAATATCTTCACCACATTGATATCAGCCCCCAGCTAGTATCTGCTGTCATTATTAGTATCACCTCAATTACAGCTCACACCCAGCTGTTTTCAGACCTGCTAATGCAGTAGAATCAATTCATTGGCTTGCTGACAGTCTTTTTTTGTATTCTGCCATATTGCTAATGTAGATGGCTTAAAGGCAAAGCTATGTATAATATAGGCTCGCTTCAGCCTAGTGATGCACAGCTGACGCAGCCCTGGCCATTTTCATCAAATATTAATGAAATGGAAAAATAGACGAGGCCGGGGTCTAGTGCATTGCGGGGTGGAACGTATTTAGAACCGCTGTCTGATGACTGTAATTAGTGCTCACTAATTAAAAATTCAAACCCCAAGTTTATTTGAAAGCATGAATCTTCACTGGTATAGCATGCATTTCTTTTACACAGTGTTTTATTTTACTGCAATAATAATGTAAGCTTTTCTCCCCACCATAACTTTTGAGGAGTTATTTATAAGATTACTTTCTGCTTAAGATGAAGTAGTTGGTTGGGGTTCGTATCCTGTCCATTCGCCTTGCTTGGCTTTTAAGTGTCCTTTAAAATTGTCCTTTGCTGGTTTAGCTATTTAAAAGTGATGTTTTATTTGAGAACATTTGAAATTATCTTGTCAGATTAGAAATGAGACTTAAAATTATAACACTAAAAGTTGATTTCTCATTTTTTAAAGTAATTTATCAATTCTTTTATCTGCTTCCCAAAATGATAACACATGAAAGACCTTCCTTTCCCGTAATCCATGCATGCTAATACATGATGTGCCAGTTTGACAGAGATCACCAAAGTATAATCTTTGGGAAATCTGCAGGTAAAGAATGAGTGAGCCGTTACTTATCCACATCATTTCAGTGTGCGTTATGAGAGCACTGGTCAGTCTCCTCTCATACTTACACGTCTGCATCCTTTGTGACAAGGCAGCCACTTGTATTCCACTGTAAAGTTTCTCTGAATCATATCAACAATACTAATAATAATAAAAGCACATTTTTTTTCTCTAATATGGTCCCCTAATAATTTATTTTAGTCCATGAACTGTAGTAGACTTCAAAGCGGAGTTATGAAACTTGTATTTTTTATTTTTTTTTTTGGTATTTTCATCACGTATAAAAAAGAAAGGAAAAAAAAAGATAGAAAAAAGAGCGGAGAAAAGAGTTCCTAGAAATCTGTCAGTTCTTGGAGGAGGCTGTTTGGCCTCCCCAGCCTCTCCATCACTCTGTTATGTAGAAATACCCCCATTTTTCAGAGGCCACTTGCCTTTCGACTTCTGCAGTACTTTTAACATGGAAGGGAAGGGATACTCAGGCTTGCCATCGGCTCCTGTTTATATTGCTTTTGTTGCCACAGAAGAGCCAACAGACAAAGAAAGATGTTAAAGGAAAGTGCAGTCCCTCCCCCTGAACACTGCGTGTCACTCTCCTCATTCCCATCATATACTGGCCAGTTCCCACAAAGATAGCATGGGGTAGTTAGGCAAGTTACTAGAAAATAAGCTAGTGATTGTATAGGATATACCTCTTGCTGGTTTACTTTCATATCCAAACATGAATCCATTTGTTGAACTGTGTGTGTGTGTGTGTATGGATTAGGTTTATATTACAATGTGGGAACCAAATGTCTCCGACAATGTGATAAAAGCCTGTTATTTTGACATTGTGGGGACCATTTTTCAGGTGCCCACAAAGATCTGTGAATGCAAACAAAAAAGTTAAAATTCCAAAAGTCTCGTGTTTTGTTTGGTTACTTATGGTTAAGGTTAGGGCTGGGTAGGGGTTAAGGTTGTCGTGTTGTGAATAGAATTTTCTCCCTAGAAATGAATGGTGATATAATTGCAAATCTGTGTGTGTGTGTGTGTGTATCCTTATTCTCCTTGCAGCGCACACCCAGACATATAATATAAGTACTATTCACCCGTAATAATTACTGTTTTCCTAGAGGTCAAATTCATGTGACATTATTCATCTCAGGATATGAATGACAAGAGAGGGTTATGTCTTTATCGTATTTAAATTAGATTTTCAATATTAGGTAAAGTCAGTGAAGTCAATGATGTATTTCATATTCATGGGTGAGATTAAAAGGTATTCAAACCATTTTCTGTGCAAATTTGATGACTTCCTACCATGATGTTGACTGTGTAGTGAGCGCTCTTCAACAAAATGGACTGGATTAGCCAGTCCCTTTAGCAAATATGAAAGTAATACATCCAGGCCATATTCTTTCCCAGAATTGCAGTTTATTTATCTTGTTGGCCCTTTTTTATCTAGGTTATCACCTAGGTCAAGCTAAAGACAGACAGACAGACAGACATATAGATAGATAGATAGATAGATAGATAGATAGATAGATAGATAGATAGATAGATTTGTTGATTAAATGATTGATTGATTTTATCTGCTGTTTTATGGTCTGACTGTGATCATGTTGAAATCTTTGGGATCACCTGTTCTGCATGGGCTGCACCCAACACATACACACACAAATACACACATATGTTAATGATAGGCCAGATCATAAGCAGGTCGATCAGGCTGAAGCTGACAATCACACAGCCGGAGGTGGAGTCCCAGGCTCAGAAAGACAATGCACCATAATGCCCCCCCACCCAGCTGGTTATGCATCTATTTCAGGATCTTACTAACCGGGCCTTGTGTTAATCAAAGATTCAAAGAGTCAGTGTACTGCTCACGCCTAAAACAGTCTTTGCTAATTTAAACGTCCATCAAAAACTGGGGGAATATTTTTACCATGGGGGTGAAACATATTAGTACATATATAAATGTAAAGATGTTGTGCTTGGTCTTTTAATGGTGCCGTTTATAAATATGTGATCACTTCCTCTTTGCATATGACATACAATAAGCAGTATACACAAAAGCAGTATTGAAAGCAGATATAGACACTGAATTAATTTAGACTGGAAAGGATCAGGTTAAGTTACATTCCAGTTAGACAATATCCTGTTACAGCATTAAGCACACTACACCAGTGAAGAAAATATCATGAAACAACACTTCTACCTTCCGCTGGAGTTAATGAGTAAAGAAAGTCAGCTTGTGTTTTATTATAACACTCACAAATGGAGGCTGGTTTCAGGTGCTTGGAGATTAGTGTGCTTGACCCCTTTCCCCACCGCTGGTGCCAACACCCCTTACTGCGTGCAAACTGTCACTCTGTCTTCGTTTGTGTGTTTTCCTGTCTTCCAGCGTATAGACCACCTGCTGCCCCCCCACCCCCCCCCATCAACCACGTAGCCCCCAGGCCTCCAAGATAACAGCATTGATTACGATGTAGATCTAATTACTGCTCATCATCTATTCATTCCACCATATTGAAGTTCAACATCTGTCACAACACAGCCCCTTATCACTGTCATCCTAAATCCCCCCCCCAGTCTATACCTCCTACTTCTTGCCCAACATCCGAAAAACAAGGGAAAAAGCCCCCAAAATAAAAGGCTGCGGGAAGATTTGTGCTGCCAAGACTTCTCTCCTGGTTTTGAAAAGTACCACTAGACATTAAAATGATTGCAATTGATAGAAATATATAAGGAGAGGTAAGGAAGGCCCCCCCATCCCCCTCCTCCCCAAACAGATTTTGATGGTAGCAGAGGTAGGAGGTCAGTCGCATTCTCAACCTTTATTCATTAACGGTGGCTGATCCCATCAAAGACATTTCGTTGCATTTTTTTCCTTTCACAACTATTTCGATTGAGCCTATAATGTTGATTTGCAGGGTTTCTTGATTTTCATATTTTATTTCATGTTCTTGGCTACTATGTTCAAAATAAGTTCAAGTTTGGCGAAAACTGTGGTAATGAAGCATATCACATTGCACTTGTAATATATGATTTACTGAATGTCACAGTGCTGTGTTATCAGATATTTACTGCTCTCTCCATGGAAACAAGCACTGTGACAGGAAATTTTGCATATAGAGCAATAATTCAAAGATGTATACTGTCTGAAAGACGTTTTCATTTTTCTCCCATGGAATAATCCAGGACCAACTGATGATTTATTTTACTACAACTATCTTTTCAATGTGTTGCATTCATATTTCCATGTAGATAAAATATTGCTTGGCAAAATCGTATTTTCAGCCACTCCTATGTTATCTACTTTTATCTGTACATGATTATAAACAAAAATCTTTACAGAACTTTCAATCATTACTGTACTTTCAAAGTTATTACTTAGGGTTAATATATTCTGAAAACAAATGCTTTAAGGAATCAAAGGAATTAAGCTTTTCTAACATTTTATTAATTTCCCTTTAATTCCTTTGAATAGTCTTAATGGGGAAACACAGAAGGCCTCCATCAGATAGTTACTGGTCAGTGTTTCCTCTTAAATTTCTGTTTCTGTAGCAGCTGCCTGCCCAACAGTTTATAAATGCCGAGCCTTTAAGTATCATATTGCATGAATATCTAATGTGCATATGTATATGTATATGTGTTAGCATGTATGAGTATGCAATTTCCCAAACTAAAAATGTAATCTTTAGTACTCAGAATATTTTGTAGCTGTAACTGCAACGCTTACCCTTTGAATGGCAGAAATCAATAAGTTAATGAATGAATAGAAAGTATGCTGACTGATGGCCTTAGGGTAGAAAGTTGAGTGAAACACTGTTTCCACTGGGACTCCCTGAGAAGAATTCTACAAAACCTTCCCAGATTTTCTGAGTGAGTCATTCTCAGTGATAGCAAAAAGAAGAAAAAAAGATTTTGTCTTGTCTTCATATTCATATTCACACTAAGGTTAATTTTCATAGAAATATTACAACCTTAATTGAATAAGTGATACTCAGTAGTCGTGTACACGTCTAATGATCATGAAAGATTACAAACATAAATCAAAGAGTAATTAAAACTAAGTAAAAGATACTGAGTTATACCCAGTTCACAAAGAATGTACACCACAAGGTATATTCAGTTGGCTGTTGAAGTGTCTCTGTTTTAGAATTGTATTAATCAGTCCCTGTTTATTTAATTTGCTTAATATAATACTAGCAAGCTCCACTGGGTGTGATCAGTTTGCGTAATAAATATGCAAAGAAAATAAAAGCATCTGATGGACTAACTAAATCAGAACATTTTCTGTTAATTGAACTTAATTTGCAGGTTACTGTACCTAAATTAAACCCTTTGTGTTTTCCTGGGGAACCTCATGACACTCCCTCCTCTTATCATGAGGTTGTAATGTATTCAAGTGGGCGGTCCTCTTAAGCTAATTATCACAAAAGGGTTCAATCTGGTTTTCAATTAGAGGCATGTTGGAAACATTCCGGAAGCAGCCTCTGCCGCTCGCACAGTGTTACAGGACACAATGGCATAATTAGAGGCATGCGTTGAGGTTTGTGCCAAGGCCTGTTTAGGGGTTAATGAGCCTCTCGTAGCCCCCCAGCTGGGGATTGAGGCCTGGTGCCGTTGAGCTTCAAGAGGAAATCACCCATAGGGGTTTGCTTTGAAGTGTCAAAAGGTGCCCTTGTTCTGGGTGGCTCATGTTTCATTTGTCTGAGTGGCAAATAAAAAATAGATGAGCCGCCAGCAGCCGCCCCATGACATTATTCGCAGATTATCTGATGTCTCTAACGTTGCCTCTCACCCCCTAATACCTCATTGCCATTGGGCAACAATGTAATAAAAGACAGGGTATTGTAATATTTGTGGCTAGCTGCCCCTTTGTCTACATTTGCAATATAAAAATTAAAGCAATAAAATACCAGTGAAAAATATTTTGGATTATAATAAATATTGGTATAACTGTTCCTGCTTTTATTTTACACAGAGGAATACAGTTGTTTAATATATGTTCATGCAGTCGGGGGAACACTTTTTATAGTCTCCATTGTAACTCTGATATATTATCTGTCTCGGTCCCAGTGGGTCATGTATTGTCCATCTGGAATCCATGGCCTCAGTCAGCTAAAGACCAGTGAGATTGGTTCAAATGGGTTACATATGTCATGTATGATATAACACTGAGCTGGCATCCTTTGTGAGTGTAGACCTGGTCCCTAGGATATGTTTCTTACCAACATCCACAACCTTGTTGATAGCATCCGTGTTCCAAATTAAAGTACTTAGTATTACATGCATAATTTTTATGTATTACATGCTCTCTGTTTAGTAAGACAGCATGAGTAGTCTCATATTTGTAACATCGTGTTGGTGTCTATTGAGTGGGACAATGAGGCCAACTGATCCATTGCTATGTTTACAGCATCTGGACAGTTCAAAAGACTCATTTTTAGTATAAATATCAGACAGAGATATGTACGTACGTGTTCAGTTTGTCACAGAGATCACACCATTATATAAACAGTAAACGATGTGTAATCTGATCAGTAATTAATGCTGATTCCTTTATTTTCCCCATCTTCCAACCACTTGAAAACAAGTGCAGCCTAAATCAAGGTTACACCTGGTATGGGATACCAGTCCATCTGGCCATATAAGTTAGCCTTAATATGTTGTGTTTTGACTGTGAGAAGAACCTACTTACCTACCTCCCCACCCCATCCCAACCTAATCTAACCAACCATATCAGAATCGATCCTGTCAGACTTTCATGGCTTTACCATATAGTTGTGCTGCTGCATCATGTTTAAATCTGTTGCCGTTTTGTTGCAGATTTTCAGGTGAGATTCAGTTCATTGTAGTTGCACATTATGTACTGTAGTATTTGTACTGTCTAGCCACCAAAAACAAAAGTGTGTGTGCAAACGTCGCTATGAAATATATGGGATTCACTGTTACATAATTATAATGCTGTATGGAGACATTTGGTTGTTGGGTGTTTTTTTCAGTCACTCTTTTGTTACCTAGCTTTTTATAGGTCATCTTCTTTTGTATGTGCCAACACTAAATGTGGCTTTAGTGCTCCATGTATTGAATACCTTTTCTGTGCCTCCCAGGGGCTGTTCACTCTCCCTTTGTTACTGAAATTTACTTTGGTGCCATCACTACAACTGGCTGTGATAACACATAAACATACGGTGTATGAACAACAGTATTGGGACACCTGGCCATTACGCCTACAAGAACTTTTATGACGTCCCATTCTAAATCCATAGGCATGAATATGGAGTTGGTCCCCCTTTTGCAGCTATAACAGCTGTCTCTCTTCTGGGAAGGCTTTCCACAAGATATTGGAGTATGTCTCTGGGAATTATTGGCCATTCTTCCAAAAGAGCATTTGTGAGGTCAGGCAATTATGTTGGACATGAAGGCCTGGCTCTCAATCTCCATTCTAGTTTCTCCCAAAGGTGTTCAGAAGGGTTGAGGTTAGGGCTCCATGTGGGCCAGTGAAGTTCTTCAATACCAAACTCACCCAACCATGTCTTTATGGACCTTGCTTTATGCACTGGGGCACAGTCATATGGAACAGAAAAGGGCCTTCCCCAAACTAGGCATTCAGTGACAGTACCACACTTGAACTCACTGCGCTCTTCAGAAGGACCCATTCTTTCACAAATGTTTGTAATCCTGACTGCGGACTTAGGTGCTTGATTTTATACACCTGTGGCAATGGGTCTGAATGAAATTCCTGAATTCAGTGATTAAAAGGCGTGTCCCAATACTTTTGTCCATATAATGTATCATAAGATTGTCATCGGTAAGGTCTGTCTTCTCTGTCAAACAGCACCTGGTTTAGCTGGGGCTCCTGGCTGAAAGGCATTACTTTAACTATCTGCCCATGCATCACATATTTTTCCTGCTGTGAATTTATCAGATTTGTAAAACAATTGGATTCACTTTCAATGGAAGCACAACTTAAGTTATTGTCCCTAATGCTTACATTGTACACCAATCAACCATAACATTAAAACCACTGACAGGTGAAGAGAATAACATTGATTACAATTGGAACCTGTCAAGGGTGCCATTATACAGTAGGCAAGTGAACAGTCAGTTCTTGAAGATGAAGTGTTTGAATCAGGAAAAATGGGAAAGAATAAGGATCTGAGTGACTTTGACAAGAGACAAACTGTGATGGATGGATGACTGGGTTAGAGCATTTCCAGAACGGCAGGTCTTTTGGGGTGTTCCTAGTATGCAGTGGTCAATACCTACCAAAAGTGATCCAAGGAAGTCCAACTGGTGAACTGGTGACAGGATTATGGGTGCTCAAGACTCATTGATGTGCGTGAGGAGTGAGGGCCAGCCCATCTGGTCTGATCCCAAAGGAGAGCTACAGAAGCACAAATTGCTAACAAAGTTAATGCTGGCTATGATAGAAAGGTGTCAGAACACACACAGTGCATCGCAGCTTGCTGAGCATGGAGCTGCGTAGCCGCAGTCCGGTCAGAGTGCCCATGCTGACCCCTGTCCACCACCAAAAGCACCTGCAATGGGTATATGAGCATCAGAACTGGGCCATGCTACAATGGAAAAAGGTGGCCTGGTCTGATGAGTCACATTTTCTGTTACATAATGTGGATGGCTGGGTGTGTGAGTGTAATTTCCCTGGGGAAGAGATGGGACCAGGATGCACTATAGGAAGAAGGCAAGCCAACAGAGGCAGTGTGATGCTCTGGGCAGTGTTCTGCTCGGAAACCTTGGGTCCTGGCATGCATATAGGTGTTACTTTGACACATACCACCTACCAACACATTGTTGCAGACCAAGTACACCCCTTCATGGCAATGGAATTTCTCAATGGCAGTGGCCTCTTTCAGCAGGATAATATGCCCCGTCACACTACAAAAATTGTTCAGAAATGGTTTGAGGAACATGAAATAGGGTTCATGGTGTTGACTTGGCCTCCAAATTGCCCAGATCTCAATCCGATCAAGCATCTGTGGGATCTTCTGGACAAACAAGTCCGAGCCATAGAGGTCCCACCTCGCAACTCAAAAGACTTTAAGGATCTGCTGCTAACGACTTGGTGCCACATACCACAGGACACCTTCAAAGGTCTTGTGGAGTCCATGCCTCGATGGGTCACAGCTGTTTTGGTGGCATAAGGAGGACCTACACAATATTACGCAGGCGGTATTAATGTTATGGTTGATCGGTGCTTACATTTTAGTAAGAACTTTTGCATGTATGCTACCTCCCAAACTCACACCAGCCTTTTTTATTTCTATTGGTTGGGGTAGCAGAGGAATTCAGTTGGTTGTTTAACACCATGAATCAAGACATGCAACACGGCACTAAACACAAATACAGATATACAGACAACATGTTGGATGATCTTCCACTCAATGTATTAATTATGGTAAGTCACCCACCCAACACCTCCCTCTTCCCCGCTTCCCCCTTCCCCCGGTGCATTCCCACCAATTACTTTGTTCCCCTCGAGGGGAGTTTGGCACTTAATACGCATGGACTGTATCTGTATCTGGACAAACATGCAAGTTTCATGTTTCCTATCATGTTAACTGGTTCCCAAGAGACAGGACAGTACATCTTAATGTCACTTTTGTTGAAGAAAAACTATTCCTGATGGATGGATGGATGGATGGATGGATGGATGAATGGATGGATAGATGGCTTTTTTTTTTTTACTAGAAATTAGAATTATATGTTAGTATACAATGTATTTTGGTATCATAATATACCAACATATTCTCAGTAACTGTGCAAGCACTTCATTACAGAGTTCAGGGACCTAATTCAATTGTGGAATGCTGTATGGCACTTTCCTAATGTTCCATAGAGACCAAAACAATGCATGTCTGCAATTTGTTTCCAATTTATTCACCTAACTGACATTTGGTATGTTGCATGTAATTCGTTTATGTTTCCATTTTCTAATGATATTAATTAATCATCAGGTTCTTTTCCACATTTCAATGAATGTTTTTTCTCTTAACTGAAACCCAAGTGGGCATGAGGAATATGTCCACATACACTCTCTGCATGTGTGCATGTGCCTGTGTGCAATTAGAATAGCCTCTAAGTCTATAAGAATTCAGCTCTGCGCTAACATATAGTTTAATTACAGAAAGGTTAAAATAGTTTTGAATGCTGTAGAAATTCAGTTCTTCTCTTCAAGGAAATACTTCCGCATTTCATAAGGATTATTGCAGTTCTGTTTTTATTATTATTATTTTATTATGGCTACTATCAAAAGATAATATGCAATATCCTTACGCTGCCATACTGCTATCATTAATTAATAATAGCAAATGAAACTCAAGAAAGTAAATTGTAAAGCTTTGTATTTCTGTGTTTCTTTGTAGTTATTGTAATATCATTTCTGAAATCTCCGGGTTATTCTGCTGCAGTTGTAATAAAGACCAAAGAGTACCACAGAACAAGATCATTTTGAATTTAAACTCTTTTTGATATTGTCACAGAATAGTAGAAATTAAATCTGACAAGGTTGGATTTGTTCTTTTGAGTAACATTTGTCGATACTGATTTGTTTTGAAAGTGCACAAGGAGTAGATCACAGCTTGCTAAAGGCATTCCATGCAATTACAAATTAAAATTCTTATTCCTTACGCGAACTTTACAAAGTAAGAGGAAAGGCGTTTTTCTAATCTCGAAGTGATTATATCTGGACTGCTGCCCCTTGAAGGATTATCAGATTGCTTTCTCTCATAATTACACATTGTGTGTTTGATCTTCCTGATGAATACCTGATTAGGTTTTCATGAAATCAGTCAAGCACACTGTTCAGCTTCACTCCTGTGAGAGATTGATTTGAGGGTTTGAGAGTGCACGGTTTGCCTGCGGAAGACAACTTAAGTCTAGTCTACAGGGACAGAGAAACAGGCACCGGGGTCAAGTTTATGTGTAATGATATTTCAGCAACATGGATTGAAGACTTTGATCATTCTTTTCTTAGTCATTTCACACTGCCCCCCTTTTATTTTTATTATTTATTTATTTATTTTTACCAATGGAGAGAATAGAGTGTAGCTTTCTTCTTTACCACACACAATACAGTGTTTGCTCAGTAGATCACTTGAGAATGTTCGTGTGGTCCTTGTGGTGAAATATAATATCTGTACTATACTTAGCATATTATACTAGAATGATATGAAATAATTAAATGGAATAATAGAATGAATCATAAATATACGCAAGAACACTAGGCATGTACTGCAGTCTGGAGAAATGTTTTTACATTCACAAACAAACTCTGCAGGCATGCTGCAGACAGCAGAAATAAACGGAATTACATTTCCAAACTCTGTTCCTGTGGACCGCTGCATTCTTACCCATAACATTGAATAAGAAATGTGAGGTACTGAGAGTCTGTCAGAAGTGACTGTCTAAAAGGAATTCTAACAGACAGTTTAACCAAAGGAGAAGAGAAAACTACAGGGGGCTTCTGTTCTTCACAGCGGCTTTGTTCTGAGCTATAAAGCCTAGTTGAAGGGAAGCCATTTTTCCCTGGTCAGGAATGGGGGATTGTGTAGAGGAGAAAGGGTATGAGATGGTGTTGTTGCTGCCCCCCGCCCCCCATTTTTTTTCTTTAGTGTTGCTGTTTCACAGTATAATACTCAGTAATACTCAAGTATGCCAAATACAAAGCTATTACCACCTGTCAGCGAAATGATTGTGTCATGTCTCCAAACACAGTTGCTGTGCCAGCCATTAATAATGACAATCATTTAGCTTTAATTAATAGTGTTGACAAAAGAGATCAGCAGTTAGAATATTCATATTTTCTTTCTAGAAATAAATCACATTCCAGAATTGTTATGCTTATATGGGTTATTATGAAATGTAACAAATCAGTCACTTTATAAAGAGTTTCAAAAATCTGTTCCGAAACAAATGAGTATATTTGTAGAACACAGAATCTATATATTTGGCTAGTATCTATGTATGAAATATTTTCACTTTGGATCATTTAGCTGATATGGAAAATCATACATATCTCCCAGTCAGTGAATGATTAGCAATGTCCTTACAGAACCCAGCTATAGATGTTTAATTCCAATTATTATATGAGAGTTAGCATATCTGGACATGACTGGCATGAGTGAATCTTCTTTTCCCTGTCAATTTTTTAGGAATCATGCCTGCAGCAAAAGCTCACCAATTTCCATCCTTCTAGAGTTGGAAAAAAAATAAATTAAAAAATGTAGAAAGTGGTGTGGGTTGTTTCCCTGTAGTGCTGCTACCTAGGATTAAAAAAAAAAGTGTTACATGCACTTGTCAATTCTCTGCTATCACAGTTTTGACAGTGTGTCTGCTGGACTTTCTCATCCAGAGTCTTTCCTGTGAAATATACTTTTGTTTCCTCTTGCTGTCCTGAAGAAACAGAGCTCATCAGCATTTTCAGGAACCTGACAAGAAAGCAGGTCGTCTCCAGTGAAAGCCTTTAAATCACCTGGCTCCCTCACTCTGGCTTGACACTACACCGGGTCTAATCAATATTGCACTATAGACAAAGGTGAATGCTGCTACTGCCCAGAACGTCCAGTCTAATTGATAGGTATTTTTTTTACCACCAGGTAGTTCTTTGCCCTCTGGCTATGCACGGGGTGATATTCAGTCATTCGCTGCAGCTCTAGAAATGGTGGGAATAAAATCTGACAGAAAAAAGAATGGAAAATCAATTGCCAATATTTTTATATGTCATGTATACATAAATAATGAAAGGTGCAGGGCTTCCACCTAAGCTTACCTTAACCCGAACACACTTGTAGTGAAATCATTTTGGGGTATAACATTCTGCAAAATTCTTCTAGATATTAATAAATGTGATGATGTAATCATTAACTCTTGATCAGCATTTCAGTTCTTCTCAAAACTGCATATAAGCAATTGCATGCAAAGCAAATGCATACATGCATGTTTAATTGCCGAGTTAATTGTTGGCAATTATTTACTAGATTCCCAGAAACAAGTGGATTTGCTTAAATTTTAAGCCTTTTGAGCAGCTCTAAATTGTGGGGAGAAACACACTAAAGACTAAAACTGTGCCTTGTTCCATTTTTTGAGAACAAAATTTATTGAGCTTATTATATATGCAGCAAAAAAGTCTTTTGCAATCAAGTAAAATTGTTTAAATGATCTTCATGTTGATGTAACACTATGATATTAGTCAAAATATCAATCAGTTTAAGACCTCTCCTAACCTCAAACCCAGTAAAACTGGAGAATGGCAGGATGCCCACAAGTGAGAATGCATATATAGCACCACTCAAAAGTTTGGACAGACCTATCCACAGAAAGCTTTATTTGTACTATTCTCCACATTTTAGAATAATTATAAAGATGTCAACACAATAATGTAACATATCGGGAGTTGTGAATTGACTGAGAAAAAAAAGTATTAAAAAAAGTGGGGCAGCTTCGTGGGCTGGTACTCAGAAGATTGCTGGTTCAAATCCCATGGTTGGCAGAGTGATCCCACCATTGACCCCCAAGCAAGGCCCTTAGCCCAGTGGGTGCTCCAGGGACTGACTGAACCTACTGTCTCCTCTATGCCAGTTTCATGAGGTGGCCTCCTGGGATGCTTTTCCAGCTGTCCTGAAGGAGGTCCTACACGTATGCTGAGCACTGATTGGCCACTTTTCCTTCTCTCTCTGGTCAGACTCCTCCAAAACCATCTCTACTAGGTTTATGTTAGGTGGCCAGGTCATGTGATGTGACACTGTTGCTCTCCTTGTGAGCTTTCACCTGATATCTGAAAGTAGAGCGTTCCTATGCAATCCTTTGTAGTTCAAAATGACGTAAAGTGAAGAAGCAATTACCGTTATTTATGTGGGGAAAAAATGTTGAGCATTCCCAGACTGAAAAATAACCTACCAAATTATACATAAAACCTAAAATAACTGTAACATATAGTAAAAGCAGGAATTATATGATAAATACACAGCCTATATAAAGTAGGAATAATGTATGATTGGTGTAATTTCACTTACCAAAATCAATACAGTTATACGTCACTTAGCGACAGGGATACGTTCTGAGAAGTGAGTTGTTAGGTGATTTCACCATTGTGCCACCATTGGCCACCTTACAAAATGTCATTATGAGATGCATGACTGTATCTATCTGGCTTCCTGATAAACAAATGCGGAACCCTATTTTTCTATATGCATTCTCACTTGTGGCCTTCCTGTCAATTTTACAACTACCCTTTAAATGCCATTTATGGTCTAGTCCACATCTTCAAAGGCTCGTGCTGGTAAGGGTGCAGTTCAACATACAGAAGTCCTTCTTCCAATGAATATATTGTTATCATATGCAATAATCCTAGCATGATAATTATCATTAATAATTCAGCTAGTAGAAAAGGCAAATGGGCTTGCAGTCAGTGGTCTTCAAATTTGCCTCATAGACTATGTGCAGAGATTCATGCTAAGCTAATTTAGTATGCCTTTTATATGCCACTGAACATTGGCTTTATTTTGCTAGATTCTTAATTGTTCGCATGGTTCTCAGTTATGAGTGTTTTTGTCTTTCTTTTCATTTGGTTCTTAACATTAAATGTAAAAACTGGATAAAAATAATAGTTGTCCTCATCTGGCTTGCTGGCTTTTTTAAAAAAAGTTCTCAAAGGTAGAAAAATTAATGACAATGTGCCATTTTTACTTTTTAATTAAAATGTAATAGTTATTTTTAGACACCAAAAGAACAATTGATGAACAAAACAATACCCCAAACTGCTTCAGACACAAATTCAAAAACATAAAATATTATAATTCTTCTCAGCAAAAGAATACAACAATAAACATTTTCTCCACATTTCTTTGTTTTTCTTTGTTTTCATCTTAACAATTGCAGTTCCAGTTACAGGAAACATGGGGAACATGGCTGTTTAATAAAAATAACCAGTCTTGTCCCAGCATGCATTGTTATTTCATAGCACCATTTCTGTACTTTGTCTCACGCTAGAGGAGAGTTGTAAACATGCATTCCTAATTATCCACTTTCTGTTTCTGTGACTGCGGTTTTATTCTACAAGCAGATTGTTGGTTTTATTTGCTTAGAGCAAAACATCAAAAGAATGAAAATGACCATCAATTAACTTACAGTTCATTTTTATTTCCAGAAATTGAAGTATGTCTGTTTTGAAAAGGTTAATCTGAATAAAATGTCAATAGATTACTTCATTAAAAGAACCAAAACATGATTGTTCGCTAATTATGACTATTTTATTAGCCTTAAAATTCAGTATATACAAAAAACATATTAAATACCCTAAATTACCTTGATAGATAAATTGTATCACATTAATATCCTGCCCATAATATGATATGATAACCCTTCAGGCAGGTTTGTAGGGTTCAGCATGTTTAGTGGGTGCGATTAATCATGCACATCAGGAAGCCATAAATGTAACAGTATGATCTGTTTAAAGGAAGTTCATGGCACCTTTCTCTATGAATTATTCTAGCAGATCAGAGTGGCTTTGAGTAGAAACTGTGCTCCCTCTCTCTGCTCATGCATTTTGCTGATAAGTATGAGTTCTGCCTTCAGGCTACTCACTGATAATTTTAGTGTTACTTGCACTAATTAATGTATGTATTGGACAAATGTTTTCGATCCGCATATTTGTAGGTAATGGTGATTTTAAACACCTTATATTTCAGAATATGCTCATGATTCAGCATTGAGCTCTCTTTAAGGGAAGAAGTCCATTTTTTGTCCCTAATAGAAGAGGAAGTCTTGCAATATACTGTACAGTTCAGCAGACTGAAGTAAAACGAATGGATATTTTGCCAGCTGGCATTATGCTTTGTGCTGACAAAGACTGTTTCAATGGAAACTGATTCAAGCCACCAAATGGCTGGCACCAAGCTTTTCTCTCGTGTCACAGCACAAAATTAAAGCAAAACTCACACACACACAAATACAAGTCACTTTGTATTCCTATGTCAGCATAGCGAGGATGTTGGGTTTAATTTGTGATGGAGAAATGAGTAGCGAAGGGCTTAAAACCTATTACATTTCTGACATGCCAAATCATAAAACTAAGTCTTGCTGTGATGGTGAAATCCACATTGTAACATTTTAGATTTGTTCTAATCGAAGAGGAAATTCATGTGCATGGATTGCTGCATTCTTATAAATTAAAGAAAAGCAATCATCACAGTGTTAAACTTTCACATGTTTCTGCTCTTTCCAACTTGCAGATTGTGCTTAAGAGGCCTTGGTTTCTTTATCAGAATTACCCTGGTTCATTTGATATTCATCTTTAAACAGCTAAGTCTGGTTAATTGATTCAATAATGTACTGTATTTTTGACCTTTATTATTGTACTGCATTGATAATTTTGATGAAGTTAGTTCCATAAACTATGATCAAGAAAGAGGTTGACCCCAGAGCAACCCAAAACGTCTCAACATAACTTAAGCAACGACTAAGCATTCCTATACTTAAGGGTGCTTAAACATTGGATATTACACAGGCAAAACATCACTGAACAAGACTTAGACATTTACATTAATTTATTTGGCAGGTGCTTTTGTCCAAAGAGAAGTGCAGCAAATACATAACAAGCACACAACTGTCAAGGAGCCAATTTAAGTGCAAGTGCTGCTAAGCTAAGCTTCCAGTGACACGCTAGGCATAGCTTCCAGTGACACGCTAGGCATAGCTTCCAGTGACACGCTAGGCATAGCTTCCAGTGATTGACCACTTTGCTTCAGAAATGTTATACATACAAATATTACCCAGGAGAGGATCTAGAAAGAAACTACTCTACAGTAAGTCTGTAAATGCAATACACAAAAAACAAAAGATATTCTGTAGTGTCATGTGAACCATTTCACTATTGAAACAAGTTAATGATAAGCAAAAAGCCACTGAGGGTGAGTGGGAGGGGAAGGTCAGGGCACGTATGTTGAGGTGTCTCCAGACTTTCCATGATACAGTAATACTACAAATTAAAATATACCTGTAGAACCTTTAAAGTAAACCAGCTCAAATCAAAGCAGGTCAAAAAAGCTATGTTAGGAAATAGTATGTCTACATGTATATGTTATCTAATAATGCTTGTAAATGCAGTTATGAGTGTATAACTCATAATTTTCCTGGCAAAACACTTGTAGATAATGTTGTTTAGGTGATTTTTGCAAAAGATAAGTATTCCATATTCTTCTGTTTGGCCCAAGACATGTTCTGTGTAAAATCGTCACTGGCCATTCTACAGTAAACCCTCTCCATTTGCATTTATGAACATACCTGACAGATAGCAGTATCTATTCAAATGAGTGGACACATTAACTAAAGCTGCCATTTCTGTTGTTCCCATTGAGACTAACTATTCTGGATAACTAGGGTTATTTATTGCGGCAGACCTGCATTCACCCTTGTTTTTAAGACTGGACAGGATGTCTCCTGCTTATTTTATGTACGCTTCATTAGTTATATCTTTATTATCTTTCATGTAAAAGCTGCTATCAGCTCCCATTAGAATGACTGTTTATTCATCAAGCATTCACTTGCTGAGATTTTAGGCAGCAGGTTAAACGTCTGGGATATAAATCACGTTCGTTATAGTTGCATTACAATATTTAAGTCATTGAGGGAACTAGCAGAACCCACGTTTATTCAGCTTGACAATAATGAAGTACATGAAATTACTAATTACATATGATATACTGGGTTGAGTTCCAAGTCCCATTGGGATAACTTTTTACTTTAATTGAGTTACAACTTGCCCGTTAACATGTTCTACAAATGTAATTGAAAAGCTTAATTCGAAAAGAGTTGTTTCCATCAATCATCTATCCGTTTTTTTGAACCAAAAGTAAAAACCTTTGAAAATATAGCAAGTACAGTATTCATAAAGTAGGGTGTGCATTGTGTTGTGCTGATTGTTGGTTCTCTTTAAGCTTCTCAATATGTATTTAATATATCTGTATGAATTTTCTTATTTATTTTGAAAGGCAGACATAGCCCAATGTTGAATGAACCACATGCACTACCAGTTTGCAAATAAATAAATAAACAGTATTTTCTGAACCACTGAAATTTACATTGTTTCTCTGTTTCAGTCAAAACCATATATTATCATTACACTCACCTATTAAAAGAAACTGCATGCAGATGATCTCCTTCAGATATGTTACGTATTTCAGAACGTCCAAACTCAGTGTATTCATTTTTTTTAATTAATTAGTGAAGTTAATATGCAACATATAAGCACACCATACTTTCATGCTGACAAACAAAAACCAAACACATTTAATACTTAGTGGTACCTGGGGCTAAAGTATTTATTTCTTGATTTGATCAGGCCATGCTCCTTAATATCAGTCACTAAGCAATTCAGGAATGTCACAATGACGCAGACTTGTCTTTCTAAATAAATACAGTGAGGGTGTTCCAGTGGTGTAGAGGCTTTCACTGAGCATGGGGTGTAAAGCACTGTAACGAATGGAGCATCCTGAGCTGAATCCATCAGAGGACCCTTACAAAAGTACACAATGGGGACTATTTAGGCCTATCCTGTACTTAAAAATGCAAACCACTGTGGTGGGTTATGGACGTATATTTTCTAAAACAGCAACAATAAGTAGAAACCAACATCAACAATTGCTGGAAATCGCAAAAATTAAGTTTCATATTCTTGCACCAGCAAAGAAAGTCTTGGGGGGGGTGGCAAAGTACCTTTACAAAATAAAAGCTCTCAGCTGCACTTTCCTCCCACAGAGTAACCTTGCAAAATAAAAGCTCTCAGCTGCACTTTATCCCCCCACAGAGTAACTTTGCAAAATAAAAGCTCTCAGCAACACTTTCGCCCCACAGGACTGTATTGGCTGATCTGTTCTGCAGTAGCATCACCTTTTGTTTTTTCCACTAGTGTAGATGGGTATTCATCCACACTGTGCAGTATTTGACAGAGGAATACAACTCAAACCAAAGATTTGGCAGGACAATCCAGACACACATTTTTACCCATAATTTTTTATGACTCACTTGGTGCACCCTTTCCTGTTATGGTTTTTAATCCAAAAATTCTTAAGTAACCAATGCTAGGTTTGATTAGCCCCTGCTTTATGAGATTACATTTCTATATCATAAAAATTAATTCCTAAAATATTACATAGAATACGAAGGTGTTCCATCGCCATTTTTAACTCTGAAAAGGTCAGCAAGGTAATTGACACATTTGCAAAATTTCCTCAGGTGCAAAACACATCTGTTAATATGGGTAACGGTTGATTGAGGCTGTGCTACACAGTCAGTCCTTTGTACCTCCAGGGTGGTGTCATTCAGTCAAGGATCTTTGTGTGGCAAGTTTTCCTCTATTTTTTTTTTTTTGTCTGCCTGTGCGACAATATCTTGCCACAGTCCAAATAAATGAGTTTCAGGTGAATTAATAGCACTAAATTACCCTTGGATTTTGCCTGCGTAAAAGTACGTGATGACGTGGGATGGACTAGCCCTGTACTTGCTAAGATGGGCTCAGTATTAACATAGCTATAGAGAGCACACTTTAATATTTATTGGGGAAAAATCTGGGTTTCTGCAATGTGATGAGTTTGGAAGGTTTCCATTTAAAAATGTATTTGCTGCAACTCTGAATTAAGGGGAGAGTAGTGAAAGCATAATCATTTCATGCTAATGGACATCTATTGCCTCAAGGTGATGAACTTAATGATATTTAGCATGAAATATTAAACCTGGACCATTATCAAGTATAACATTTTTAAAACATGAAAATATGTCAGTCCTCTTAAATCTTTAGTATAAATAGAAGAAACTAGTTTAAATGTATGATTGTATAGTAATCAATGCTTCAGCTCAGGGCTGGTCAGTCCTATAGGCAGCATAGGCAGTCACCTAGGGCACTGACTTTCCAGCCAATTTCACTGTACCTCAGTGGGGGGGGGTGGTGGCAGTGAAGCCCGCATAGGGCGCCTCCTCGGCTAGGACTAATACTGCTTCAGTTTTTATAATTAGTATATGGATTGTCTTATTTGATGATTAATTATGACTCTTAATCACCACCTGTCTGGATACAGCTGTCCTTAAGATACACCGACGCGAGACGTGATCAGCGGCACCAGCTTTGTCCACAAAGCGCAAAATTTAGATGAACTCGTTTGCACACCAGATCTGTCACTTTTGGAGTTGATACTGGAGATTTATAACACCCAGCTAGCCTGCTGACCCAGCCAGTGTCTGCCTGCAGTGCAGAGTTACGGCAACAGGATACAGTGGATACTGTTCCAGGCTGCATGCGTTACCACGGCAGGAATATTAATGACAGCACACAACAGTATCAGCGGGAGTGAGACTGTCTAGATCCTGTGAGGAAGCCATGCTTGGACGCGGCTTCTTCTGTGGTTTATAATGTAAGAAGATGTCAAAACTTTGACTTCCTGTGGCCCAGTGGAACAAAGCTTTAACATGAATATCCCAGTGAATGTTATGGGATCCATCTTGAATATCTGGCAAGATTAGGTGCTCTGCCTCTTTCAAACCCTCACACAGGGGGAGCGATATCAACCAGACCCCACAGTGTTATCAGAAGTGAAGGAGTAGCTTTGTTTGTTTGTTTGTTTGTCCGTCCATTTCCGGTAAGGAACCTAAAGGGTCATTGGAAAACTTCTTTCATAAAACACATGTAGGAAACATATGCCTGATGAAAACTACTAATCAAAAGCATACAGCAGATTCAGAGAACTAAATGAAACAATACTGTTGACTTCTGGCTTTTCACCAGGAAATAAATAGTCTCCATTTCACCCATGTTGCTCATCTTGTTTACACAAATGAACAGTTTGACTGCTGAAATTACAGTGGGGCTGAAAAGCAACGATAGCACTGGTACTTCTTTTGAAATGTTGATGTAGTTTAATTATGGAACCCACTGAGGGTTTTCTGTTGGCTGGCAGAATCGACCTCTGTATTATTATTAATCACATTCTTATCATTCATTTAATGTTCAAAGAGATGGTCTCTCAAAATTGCCCCAGCATCCTCATTAGTGTCTGTCTGCTTGCATTAATTTATTCATCCATCTATCCATCTATCCATCTATCTATCTATCTATCTATCTATCTATCTATCTATCTGTCTGTCTGTCTATCTATCTATCTATCTATCTAAATTTGTTTGCTTGCTTGGTTTCCTGTTTACTTGTTTATATTTTTCATTGTTGTTGCTATTTTCCCCACACCCACCTTAACATCAGCTTATTATTGCATAATGCATAATTATTGCATAATTTGATGTAAATGTTC
This sequence comes from Gnathonemus echidnorhynchus, assembly GCA_026776725.1. Taxonomy (NCBI): domain Eukaryota; kingdom Metazoa; phylum Chordata; class Actinopteri; order Osteoglossiformes; family Mormyridae; genus Gnathonemus; species Gnathonemus echidnorhynchus. Next base: position 22,899,876 of record JAODJU010000035.1, on the reverse strand, counting down.
TTCAGATGACGCTGCTCGTGTGGCTGCTTGAATGCTATTGCATGTAATTTTGTACCGTATGGTACCGGGCAGCATGAATGCAGTAAAATTAACGTTCCAGTGTGCAAAATATGTGCTTCACATAAAAGAGTTGTAATAAGTAGTCAATGTTTCACGTACCGTACATTCTTATTGGGCCGTGGCAGCTTTAGGGGGGAAATTAGAAGTTGGGATATTAAATATGCACACTGTGGTGTATGAATGGCTCTGGCTCATGACCAGTGCAGACATTACCATTTTCTCAGTGTTGACAAAGCAGGTTGCATTAACAATTATTGTCCTCCACCTCTATGAGTGAGGGCCTACCAGGGCTCTGCAAATGAGTTGAACTAACCTTTCTGACCACAGTCTTCCCTATCTTCTCAGTGTCCTCATAAAATATTTAATATGCTTCTAAACAACCAGCCCAGTCCTCCTTGCAATCTTTTTTTTTTTTTTTTTGATTGTTGAATGATGTCATGGAAATGAGAGAATCGATATGCTAGGCAAACTACACTCTCTGTGACCCTATGGAATAGAGCAGATTCAGTGATTCATGCTTCTTAAAATTCATTTTGTTTGAACTTATATAATTAATCCTTAATCGTAATGTCGGACACTTGATGCCCTCGATAGATATTCCAGATGGGTCATATAGGAAAATTCATACGTGGAGCGATTTTATATAAATCACTCAACTAATACAAGTGTAGCAAAATAAAATTCCATTGGAAATCACTGTTATCTTTATCTGCCACAACTCAAAGAGTCCTGAAATTTGGAATGTGCATTTTGTGCATCTTACATGAATGATAAACGTATTGATCCTGAAGGTGAGTGTACTTATAAAATCTGCAATAAAACGATCGAGAATGCCGAACGTGAATTCCGGAAGCTGCGGGTGATGGTGATAATGATGGACAAATGTGTTCAATATGGGGTCAAAAGTGCAGAGCAGCAAGCTGTCAAACAGCAAAGGGTACAGAAAAGGGAACATTTCACAGACGCATTGGAAGACTGATAGAAAGTTAATATACAAAGAGAAAAAACACCAATGATGAAGGAATGTGAGTAGAATGGTGGATAGTTGGGTAAGTAGGGTATAGATTACAGGATAAAAGTACCTTATGCTGTTCATTGATGTGAGGAACTTTCTGAAAATGTCTTCAGTTATTATTATTATTGTTATTGTTATTATTTCTGTGAAAGGGAGAAAGAACATAAGAGCACTTTATACTCATTCTCAGCAATTAACAAATGTACTGAAAGATTATCTGTTGGAAAGAAGAAGAGAAATGGTACAATACAACTGCCATTATTAAAACTGGAAAAGAAACTGTTTGCTAATACTGCTTTGTGTTTTGTTTTGTTTTTGGTCTACAGGATTCAGTCTAATGTGCAGACCCCTGTACTCAGACTACTCACAAGGTCTTGCTTTCATTTTACTCCTCCAAAGGCATTGCAGTAAATGTGACGAGAGGTCAAATACAGCTGCTCAAATATTTTTCTTACTAAATGGCGGATTTATTGGATAAATAAGTTGTCCGCTTGATTCCGAACCCGTTGTGATTGAATTTTGCCGCTGTGTCAACATCGCCACCGCCCCATATCAGAGGCTGGAGAATCGGCGGTACTGGCCGAGATTCCTGAGTAAATAAAAGTTGGAAATGAATACAGATTTCGAAGGTCTACGTTCCTGTTCCCATATGACATCTGTATCTTGGGGTCATTTTTCACGATTATTGTTCATAAGCAATATTACAGTTGGAGCAGCTGTGTAGAATATACCTTATGGCGGTCATGCAGTTCAACTAAATTAAAGCACGTATACATAGCCGGCTTTGCAAATATAAAGTGCTTTATTTACCTAAATAATTGTATCTGAATATTTTCCAGTTTCTCGATTAAACAAATTAATTCTATAGCGCAGCATGTGGGAGACAACAAATTATGCATTTAAAAATCCTACTCACCTTTCGTGTGGACCTTTGCATTTTAGATTTCGCTTACGTCAACATTAACCCACCTTAAAGAAACACACAGGCGTGAATCTTCAGGTAAATTTTACTGCAGAAAAAAATCTTGATTATGTTCATGCTTTATCTAGACTTAAACAGGGATAATTTTATTTATATTTTTAGCCCCGTTAAGACCCAAAAATAACGTCCCAGTCATTTTACAGACAATGACGAAAATCCCTTTTTTCAGTTTGAGGAAAAGGGAGAAGCGGCAGAAAGCTTCTCTGTTTGAAAGGAGCCCTAGCGTGTTGGCCTGTTTCATAAGAGCAATGAAAGGACTCGAGGATGAACCGTACACAAGCTTCTGCTGATCGTAAAATATTCAGAAGCATGATTCTCGGTGTGCTTCATACGACAGTATAGTTTAGATAATTCTTTTAAAGGAAAGTATTATTATTATTATTATTATTATTATTATTTTGCTTTTAGTTTGACGGCGGGATATCGTACACCTCTGCTGATGAAATCGTACTTGATTAACAGATCCGTGTGGCAAACAGCCTGACATATGGCTGCCGAAGCAGCTGGGAATCGTACCTAAGGCATCCCCTACGGCCATTAACATATTAGAAGCTTTTGTGCAGTCAGACAGTCGGACTTCATCTCGTGCCCAGCTCAGAAAGACAGCACCCCAGAGCTGTTTGATATAGGCTTTCAATAATGCATTACCGTTCAGTCTGCGAGGGAGCTGTTCTTGGTACTGAAATATGGCTGAAATCTGGAGCCCCAGTGAAGCCTGCGTTCATGAGTACATTAGCAAGTGCTCCCCGAGATCGTTCTGCAGGGATAAAAATACAGCTACCAAAACAACGATTCTAATAACTAAAAAATCTATAGTGTTTTAATGAACTAGGAAAAAATTAATGCGTATAAAAATAAAAAATCGACATCCGTAATGTTTAAAATACTTTTAAGTGGGTTTTACTGTTTTTACAACCACACGGTCATTCTGTTATTACTATTACACATTGCAGTGGGAACGTTGCTTCTGTATTAAGTTTCTGGAATTTGGCGAAACACTTGAAAACAGAGTTATTTTCCAAAAACAAATATTTAACGTAAGTTACATAGCTGCAAATATTAATTTAAACTACACCTACCAATCAAACCTCATCAGGCAATACTCGTTGAAATTTGGACAACTTTATAGGTCTATCTAAAAGCTGAGAATCATGCTGCCTCCCTTAGTTTGGGAAAATATGTAAATTTATTATGTCGTCAAACTTCAGGGTGCGCATTTTTAACACGTCACAACTTTCTTCTTCTTTTCTTCGTACTACCACTGTAGGTATCAAATAAAACACATGGCGTATACTAAAAGCAGAACAACACTCGAACATTTTCATTTATGACGGAAATTGTTTCGTTATTTTTCCCAGAAATTAAACTAAATGTCATTACTCACAAATCAACCATCCCCTTTCTCCGAAGCCAAATACCAAACAAAAGCAATAAATAGGTCGCATTTCCCCGGTCTACAGCTGTGACCACTTTCATCAGCCGACTCTGTCAAAACCCCGTTAGCCCTCTGAAAATATTGCATTTTATATCACCAAAAGTCGATTAATACTGCATCACAAAACAATTGGTTTTAGGGAAAGTGCGGGCTTTGTATTATTATTATTTAACCAGATAATATAGACCTAACTAATTTGAGACCTATCAAATCGTTTTAATAATTATTATAACCGAATTTATTCGTTTTTACTGCTATATTATTATTATCATTGTTGGATTTTTCTGCTTATGATAATTTTGAGATAATTACTTATTTTTTTTAGTCTAGAAAAAAAATAAATTACATACATATATTGCTAGACAAATCATTTATTGTATTATTGTTGTGGTTGTTATTATTGTTGATGTCTTCTTGTTTCTGTTGCTTTGTTATGCAATTTGCAAAAATAAAAAATTAAAAACTAGTCATGGGATGATGTATAGTAAACACTTTTTACACTTCCGCCGAACTGCGCTTTAGAATATAAGAAATTTCTAAAACATCTTAGAACATTTTTGTAATATCGATAGTATCATGCAGTGGGTGTAAGTTACCAATTTATTATTGCCTATGCGGAAAACCACTGGCGGCAAATGATGCACGTGCATTTCTCCTGTTCTCAGTTTTCGATACAATACTTCCGACAACCGGAGTAAATGAAAATAGTTGGGGCTGTCAGTTCAGGCTAATTAAATAAATCATAAAACACATAGTTAAAGTAGTCAATTGTTCTTTCTAGACTGACCTTCACCAATTTTCTGAATTGCATAAAATGAGATTTAGTCGCAACAGACAATCTAACAATAACAACGATGAAAATAAAAATAATCAAGCTAACAATAACAACTATAATTATAATTATAATAAATCCAGTAAATGTTTTGTATTTAATTTTCTATAGGCCTACTTTTGAAGGCAAGAGTGTTTCTCAAAATGTATAAATGCACTTTAAATAGTTTCACAGTTACGAAATATAATACTGCGGTTATTCAGGAACATTTGTCCGTAAACTTGTATGTTTTCTTTGAGTTATTGCCCTGAAAAACAATCAATAAGTAGCATAACTTCATAACTACATACACTTTCATTTAAACTATCTCACACACTAAAAATATTGTACACGAAAACTGCTCATACAATGTTGAAGTATTCCTTTTAGATATGCACAGTCGATATTGTATCGTTGTGTCTGCTTTTTGTAGTTTTTGATGGTTATGATGCTGTTAAACAGAAACTGCCTATTTGAGAACTTCTTATAATGGCATGAAATGTATGTAACAACAAGAATGCACAGTCGATTTATCAATTATAAGAACATTACGTGTTTCACTCAAAAACGTAAGTAGAGTTATCTTATTTTTACGATTATTCTTTTTTATTATCATTTCAAGCTGGTGAGGATGTAGCTCCCTTTTGTTGGATTTGGCTTACACAATTTATTGAATATAAACAGAACTTAGGAAGACACAATCATAGCTGAAGACTGAAAACATACAGGAGCGAGGAGAAAGACAGTGAGACATCGTCACGGTGCACGTTTCACGTGGGCGTAGTTTGTAAACATATCTGTGCAAAAAATAAAAATTTACTTGTATTTTTTGTTGTTTTGTTTTCCTTAGGCAATGCGAAAATACCATTCTGTTCTTATGTGAGAACAGGCTGTACTGATGCCTTTCACAAAGGTCTACCGCTAATGCTTATATAGTTATTTGAATGCACAGAATGTTTGCACTGTAAATTATAGGATACAAAAGTGTTCTGCCAGATGCCATCGGAAAAATAAGAAATATTTTTTTTTAAATAACTTAATAAAACTGAATCGTGCAGGTTAAAGATCCATTTTTATTTTAAAATTCCGTATCCATTTATCCATGTTTTTTATTTTAACTTGGGATTCAGATTCTGAAATCTGAGAAGGTGTCATACATATATACAGTTAACCATATTAACATATCTAGCTAATGAACATAACCTAAATAACTATATATCTTAGTGCAAATTCAAAGTAAATTTCTGCGGTCGCAACCAAGGTCATTTTACAGTGGTATGATAGGAGTGGCCATTTCTACGTTTGGAGCTCTTTTTATAATCATGCAAACCTTCGAAATATTGACCAGGGAGAAAAGTTACGCGGATTACGGGCAACACTGAAAGTTGAGACCAATATTTGATGGGTTTTAAAATGTTAGAACAATGCAATTTCAAACGTTGTTTATTTATTTATGTAATCACATAAATAAATAACCAAGCTAGCAAATGAACTTTACAGTTGCAAATAATGAGGTAACAAACAGATAACCTTATTTTTTTTTACAATGTTTAGCAATTTAATAGACACACATTATATGAAAGCATATTACCACATTAAAAAGAAATACATAAATTAAATAAAATTCAGAGGACTTTTTATCCAACCAACCAAGAATGGGGTATATACTGGACCAGCAAACATTTGCATACTTCACATTCATCAGTGAAACGAAGATGACTGGGGAGAAAGTAAATAAATAAAACATCGTAATAATAAGCCTTATACAACCGGTTCCATTAATATACCACGTTTAAAGCCTTCGTTAAAAGGAAGACAGAAATTTATATTTATTTGGATGCTCCTTGGTCCCAAAACACGGTCAAAATCAACTATTTTTCAGTCAGTTAATGGGTAGCAGAAAATTTTAACCGCTTTTGTTTTTGTCTTTGGTTACAAAACCATACGCGCACCACATTCTTTTTGAGGTCCAGTTTCTCTGCTATTGCTGCTATCTTCTCTGACGACGGTCGAGGCTGAACAGCAAAGTATGCCTCTAAAGATCTTTTTTCCGGGGCTGCTATCGATGTCCTCTTACGCTTCTTTTCTCCCCCGTTAAAAATGTCAGGTTTGCTCATTTTCTCTCTTTGCGCTCCCTCAGCCTCTTCCAGCCATGCTTGAAGAATAGGTTTAAGCGCTATCATGTTGTTGTGCGAAAGAGTTAATGACTCGAAGCGACAAATCGTACTTTGACTTAAGGAGCCCACACCGGGGATTTTCAGATTGGCAAGCGCAGCACCAACGTCCGCTTGGGTTACACCGAGCTTTATTCTCCTTTGCTTAAACCGCTCTGCAAACGCCTCTAATTCCCTTGGATCGGTGTCTGAGTCGTTAATGGAGGGAAGTCCGTTTGTGGGGAGTCCTGGCGTGCTCTGGGAACTTCCGTGATGGCCAGGTAAAAGCCCGTGATGCGTAAGGGGGGAATTCATATTCATAGCAGCCTGGTGGGAAAGATGGCCCAGGCCGTGCATGTGTGAGTGCGGATGGGCAGAGGTGGAAATCAGTCCTCCCCCACCGCCTCCGCCACCTCCGGTCCCGTCGTGTCCACCGGTCATTAAGGTCAGAGAAGGCGAGCTAATGTGCTCCATGAGGTCTGGGGGTTCAAGGTTCTGGTGATGGTGATGATGGTGGTGGTGATGGTGGTGGGCGAGAGGCACGGTGGAGGTCGACGAGCACGGCACGCTGCTCATCGTGTGGTAAGTCGCATCAGGCTTGAAGGGATGGGTCTTGCCCTGAGACACTGCGATATCCACGGCTGCCAGGGCTTCGGCGCGGGCCAGGAGCGTCTCATCTAGGCTGGCAAAGATGTTGCTCTGTAGCTGAAAGTGGAAGGAAGGAGAGAAACGGTAATGGTGAGAAAAAAGGGTATCAGGAATAAATGGATATGTTAACCTCAGCTGGGGAATACTGTCATCATAGACCACATTCTGAATATTCCTTTCTGAAGTTGAAGTCATAAAAATTAATACAAAAAGGCAGAAGTCGCAGCCTTCGGTGAATATGCCTTCAAAAAAGATCACAGGCGTTCAGATGATTGCCGAGGAATACATGAAAAAAACATTAAGCGCCGCTTGTCAGATTGTGCCTCGCAGTATTCCTTCTTATTACAAACGAGCAGACCCTGGTATAGAAAGAGACACGAGATAACTTTAGCTACTTTACCTGTGGAGTCTGCAGGCAGGCTCTCCGTATTGCCTCCGAGCTGGAATGAAGAGTGGTGTACTTGTGTTCAGGTAAAGTCGGATGCATGGCAAAATGTGGTTGTTTGCTGTTCATGGACATCATAATTGCGGATCCTCGAAATAATTAAAGTGCACAGGAGAAAGGTACCGCTCCGGGTTTGTTCACCAGTGATGCAATAACTAGGGGTGTTGAGTGCAGGTTTCGAGTCGGGAGATCATACGGTGATGCTTGCAGCCCCAGTCGCACTCGTCTGTTCGCTGTTTCCTACTGCTGGGATGAGAAGAGCTCCTACACCTGAGTCCCTCAGATCTCGTCAAGCGATTGCGGCTTCTCTCGCGAGACACTAAGCCGTGCAGGCTGACAGATGACAGACGCTTTAAGTCCAGTTGCCTCTCTAGCACTCCGACACGTCGACGGCGGGATTCTTTTTGAGGACGGAGAGGTATAAAGCATGGGTTCTACACCTGTAGATTGTGCGCAGGCGTATTCGCTGACAACTCTTTTTTGAGCAAGCAAACATAGCCTACTAGCATCATACTCATTTCATTTCTCTGTTTTAAGTTTGTTATGGCTATATGAAACATAACTTTTTAATATAATAAATGTCAATTACTACCTGGAAATCTCAATACAACAACAACAACAACAATAATAATAATAATAAAATTTAAATTTAAAATTTTAACCCACATTAAAAGTATTAGTAGACCCTATATATTCTAAAACTTTATAGATAGATATAATGAGCTATGATTGTCTTACCTATGTAATCTAGAGAATATGAACAATATTATTAAAACCATAAAATTATTATTTAAAAAAAATCTGTATCATATCCTCATCGATAACAACTACTGGACGGAGTAAATCGAAGCATGATGAATCACAAGGGCTCCCTGGGGGAATGTAGGAGTCTCGCGAGCTTTGCGTAACTGTGGGGCTTGTTATTAGCGTCAAGTTCAATAAAGTGTTTCTGAGTAAACATAAGAGCTATTGGAAAGTTAAGTGGGGGTTTTGTTATTACTGAAAACGCATTATACTTTTTTTAAAAGACGTTCGATTACTTAGGTTATTGTCATTTAATTCTTTCACCTACCTATGGATACGGAGATAGGCTAATTATTGATACGGCAGCAATGTTTGTGGTTTATCAAAATTTACGAAACACTAACTTATGCAGGCATACATGCCATTAATTAATAAGAAACTTGACGTTTGAATTATCACGAATTCGAAGTGTCTCATTAAAATCCCATTTGTTACAATCATAAGACTAGTCAACTTTTTGGGCAGGAATAATCGTACACTGATCACTCGGACAGCGACTTTTATGTAACCTATACTCAGGCAAGTTATATGTAACCTATACTCAACGGTGCAAGAGACAGTTTGATATAGGGGGTACTTAATTTAAATACTATGGTCTATTTTTGATGGGACGAATGAATCCACAGGAAGTAATGGGCGTTTGACGCCCCTCCTCCGCTACTTACGCCCCTGCCTGCACTATACAATTTGGAACACACACGATGTATCAATACGCAACCGTTATAATACACCCTTACGGGTCTACTTCCGATACGTAAAATAGTACGAAACGTAGATATAACAAACTAGCAAAAGTACATTCATGTAATTTCTGTCTAGTTTATAAGTCAAGGATAGTATACCTGGTCAAGCATGAATTTGTTTTTGCTCATGTCACGTAGCAGTCTTAATAACGGATAGGTCCAAGAATTAACATTTTAAAACTGATTCTGAATCTGTTCCCCGTCCGAATTCCTGGTATGACTGAACCACACGACTGGTGGCGACTGAGGAAATCTGTCTGTGTAGCGTCAACTGGCTTACACTTAAAACTTAATTAGCCGAAAATCTGAATGAAGAAGGTAAACAAATGTGTAAAAAGAGTATTGGTGACACTCGTAAAATCTTCATCCAATTAAGCATTTTGGAATTAGCCTGTTCGATCATTAAATTTGTCAAAGCTTTGATTGCGCATTTGATTAAGCCGTTTTACGTAATGCGAGGTTTATGGGGAAGCATCAAACAGGCAAACTGATTACACATGCTGTATTATCTACTCCAAACGTTTAATCTTTTTACGTCGGGTCTTTGCGTTGTATAGTATAAATCTTATCGAAAAGAATATACATGCAATTAGTTGTACGACTGATTTGAATGTATGTATGTGTGTGTGTGTGTCTATATACATATGTATATGATACATAAAATCACAACAAGAATTTTAAGTTATGCACTGGGTCACACTTTGTGAAAAGAATGAATGAATCCATGGATTTGATGTACATGGTTATGTGGGTGTTTAAATTATCTAGCTATCTAGTATTGTAATTGTTGTTAATTTAATGATAGAAAATTCAGTGGAGCCCATGTTTTTATATAGATGTGTAATAGTGTCTTATTGGGAAATGTAATTGCTTCACAGTTTCCTTTATGGATTCAAATCCAGATGCAACTATGTAAGGATGGACATTGCATTTTTCATTGTGTTGTGAGGTTTTGTGGTATCAGGTGAATTGATGACTGAAATTTTCCCAGTGTGACTGTCTGAGCAACAGTGAGTCAGTGTTTGTGTCTAAGTGTCCTGTGATGGAGAGGAATCCAATCCAGGCTGCACATGACACTGAATTTCTTAGACAGCCAGGTTCCCTGGACACGCCACGAGCATGGATGAAAAGATTTATCCTTAAAAAAGAGAGAATCAGTAATTGCCCATTAATTGTGTTTTATTACAATTATGATGCATATTGGGTGTTATTTGAATTCTAGTACAATCTTTCCTCATGTGAATCTGCTGTAAGAAAAAAAACAGATTTGTAAAGTTCTTACTCAGAGTTCCAGGAATAATCCTAATATTGAATATTGTGAGAGATTTTACTGTAACAAACTTTTCTTATAAAATTTCCAGATTTATAAAGTGGTATACATTTAGTTTTCTGTACCATTAACTACATAAAGATCCCATAAAAAATCTCAAATGGTATAACCTCGCATTCCATGTAGTACTGATATCATGAGCATCTGTGCATTGTTGACAAAGCCTGTTTATTTAAGTGTTAAACTACTCTGAGAACTCTGATGTGGTGCTTTTAAGGACGACATGGATAAAATACAAATACATTCTTTGTGTGACAGAGTAGATTCTAAAGCAGGGTGTTGTGATCTTCCAGCCATAGATGGATGCCAGACAATTAATAACTATGACTTCCGATTTCAGCATCTATTGATCTTGTCTATGGCCTTATTTTTCATTCCTAAATGGCGCACGTCTCCAGGTTTGAATTGTAAGGGTAATGGAGGCCTGCGAATCAGCAGTCCACATGGTGTCTTCATATTAGGCTTCTCTCCATGTGAAATGGCACCTTACCATTTCGCCTGGAAAGGTTTAGATTGCCCTAAGAGCAAGGCAGAAGGTGAGTGGCCACGTCTTGTTCAGCTGACCTTTTCCATTCAAAGCTTAATCAGTGACAAATGCTTGCATTAATTACCCCTGTAGTCCCATCCCAGTCCTCAGAGCTTCTGTGCCTCCAAGCGGCGACTCAAAAGGAGGGCGACACGCTGATTAGCGTGTGGGCATGTGTCTGTGTGTGTGTTAGTGTGCGCGTGTGTGTGTGTGCGCGCAGAGCGGCTGGGGGCGGATGAGGCATTGCCACCATTTCACGCCGCTGGTTGCTCAGGGACCAGGTCCTGCCCACCTGCAGCTTTCATTTACTGATTAGCAGCACTGACCGTGCTGAGCCCCACTGGCTGTGACCCTGGGAGGCACAGGATGCGCTGCGTGATCCATGGCTTTGTAAAGATTTTCAGATTAACTCACTCCCAGCCGGAACTTGCTTTGGCTTTTCTTATTATTTCGCTCCACTCTCAGGTTCGTAGCTTTCAGTTGCCCCTAAACATTGTCTGTGTGTTGGTAACACATACCAAGCATTCAACACAGAACAGTAGCTCTTTTTTGTTTTGAAACATCTGTTGTATGTGCCAGGCAGATTTTCATGTGGATCAAGTCCATAAATGTTAAATAACTGTTCAATGTGTCCTTGCACATAATTGGCTATTTGCACTTGTATCCATTTATTAGTGACTGAAGGGAGTATGGTTGGTTTACAATGATTGGTCAGATCTCAAAATAAGTATCAGGTTTATTTGGAGAGAAAGGCAGACAGAAATGGCATTGCACGAAAACGTCTTTGGATTGTGAAAGATGAAATTACTGGTTGCTTTGTATATTGAGTACAGTTTTTGTTTAGATATACAGGTAACACTTTACTTGAGGGGGCACAAGTAACTCAGTTACTACTCAAGAACAAATCATTAACTATTATAATTCCTGCATGAAATACATGAACCGTCATGGCTGCCTCATAATGAACAAACATGGGATCAGTATGTCGCTAACACTTACTTACTGGTTAATTAATGCATTAAGTAAGAATGCACTACTACATTATCTGTGTCCCCTCAAGAAATTTTTTTATCAATATACATTTATTCCTATGTAAATTTCGAGCATCTTAAAAGTTAATACAAGATACAAGGGAACAAGTGTATAAAACAGGAAACAACCCCCAACATAATGACATTTTTAACGTGTAGTCATTTGCTGAGACATTGCTTTAACATTAGAGACTTTTTGCTACTTGGGGTCATTAATGTCCTTAATTTAAAAACAAATTCAGTAAACAGTGAAACAAAAAGTACCAGTGTTTCACCCAGAGCTGCATAAAACAACATATGCATGAAGGTGTAAATAAAGAATCGGTAAATGTTAGTCTAAGTCCATGTGGGAAATAAACTTTTATGATAATCTTATATCATCATCATTACATAATAATACTGACTTATAATGTTCAAAATATGCCTTTGCAAAGATGTCCTCCACGTTCTGTGCCTGGTGATGGAAGTCTGCTCCATGGATGCTTATTCGTTCCACAGGCTTCATTCTGTATGTGTCAGTTCAGATTAGGCCTCTGGATGTTTACGGTGCTGACAATGATCTCCCCCAGATCTCTTCCAGATCTCCCCCAGTTCTCCCCCAGATCTCTTCCAGATCTCCCCCAGTTCTCTGCTATATTTAGACCTAATATACTTAACACGATGAAATACGGTAATGATGATGGAAAAAGCAGTCATACAGAATATGAATTACCCAAATACAATACAGATCAGCAATCTGCGATAATACTTTAACTTTCCAAAGATTTTTTGCTAAATTGCTTCACATAAACACTAGTATTCTCAGATATATAATGTACTCTGTCTCCATAATAATAATTAAGATTGGAAGATACAATAAAAGGCGGCGATCAGACTTAAAGCCCAAATTTTATTTACATCGTTTCAGACATTTGTATGATGTTCACAGACATGGTTATTATCTTCTTTTTAATCCTGCCAATAGCTCTCTGAAGTTAAGGAGCAAGCGGACATAGACGCAGCATCCAAAGCACACAAAGGAAGGTTACCTTCATGGTCTGCATCTTTCCCAAAAGCAAAGACAAACAAACAGGTTCATTTATTTCCTTGCATTCCTGATGAACCATATGAATGTTGCCTGTGTGCATATATGAATGTATGCTATATATCTTAGGGGAGGAAGCTGATTATCACAAACGAAGTCCATCGCTGCATTACTGAGGGCACTTCAAGCACTTCAGGAGTTGTTATTTATACTGTTATTCGGCATTAAGGTGATTTTATTGCTTTGCCTTCAGGCTGGTTTCGGCACACATGTCAGCGAGCCGCTCTGCAGATGAGACCCCTGCAGCACAGTGACTTGTTCTCATCAGAAGGCCCTGGGGACTGCAGGCGGATTATTATGGTAATATTATAGCCCTTCTGCCCTCTCCACCAGCACAGCTGGGCTGCCACATCATTACAAGTATTGTAAGAATCTGTTTGGCGGAGCACAGGATGAGCGCTACACGCATAGATCACGTGTAACGTGATTAAAATTTGCAGCTTGAATGAAATGTAAAGCATGTTTTGAACCCCTTGCTCAAGTTATCCAGATAATGTGAGTGTGTGCATGTGTGTGTACACATTCCTGGGTATATGTTTTCTGAGGCTTATATTTAATGAAGGGGATTTGTTAGTAAAGGCTTTTGCTACAGTTGTGAATAGGCTACATTTTTTATTCATTTTTTAATTATATAATGTGAAATCATCATTTTGCCGGGTAAGTAAAAAATTAGGGCAGAAATGATTCCTCATTTAGACCGTAGTCATTCTGTTAGTTGGGCTGATTTCATTTATCTCTTTTGTTACCTTCAATGGACTGTGGCTTACAGTGTTTCACATCATGTTTACAATCTCAAGGCTTCATATCACATTAATTCATCCAGGCAATGATTTTGATTACCGGTTACATCACAGATACATGCCAGATATATCTGAAAAACTGCTAGTAACTGTTAGTGGTTAATTTCTTCAGTCATGTAGTCTGAAACCAGCTGTGTCCATAATGACAAATAGACAAATCATTAAATTAGCATTTGAGGGGACATTGTTGTTCATGAAGCTTTAAGCAACATTCATTTACAGGATGTATGTATCCATCCATCCATTTTTCTGTAACCACTTGTCCTATTTAGGGTCACAGTGGGTCCAGAGCCTATGGGCACACAGCAGGGAACATCCTGGTTGGGGTGCCAACCCATCACAGGGAGCACTCACATCTATGGGCAATTTGGTAATGCCAATTAACCTCAGCATGTTTTTGGGCTGTGGGGGGAAGCCGGAGCACCCAGAGGAAACACGACACGACAACATGGAGAAGACATGCAGACTCCACACACATAGAACCCTGGTGGAGACTTGAACCCTGGTTCCAGCGGTGTGCTAACTGCTGTACCACTATGCCACCCTGTACAGGATGTATCGTATAGGGATGTTTTTTGGCTTTTTAATATGATATCTGGACACAACATTCATTAAAATGTGAAATCTGCAAATGTAAATTGTCACTGTCCAGATTCTAACTCTTTATTCTGCCATGGGTAAGTGGGGGGGGGTTGGAGCCTGTTTTAGGCTGCATGGAGACACCTGGGCCAGGATCGGGCTCCATGACAGGGCACATGCACAATCACGCTCCACGGGCAGTGACTGCATGCTTTGGAGTGCCGAAGAAATCCACACACATTGAGGAAAACAAGAGAGGCACACAGAGTTAAGGCAGAATTTGAACCCCCAGCCCTGGGTCTGCCAACTACTGAGACACTTTTTTTGCTGTTGTGTGTCCATATGATCAACCTCTACCATAGGGTGCAGTAAATAAGCAGATAGCTATGTGAAACACAATATGACATCAAGTGCTTTCTGTCGTCATATACTTTGTTTCAAAGACACAAGATGGTTCTGTGATATCAAATATTAATTCTTTCTGCCTTTGTTCTATTTTTGGTACTCACTTTAATGTAATTCTATGCAGATATTAATAGAGAAGCAAATCAATTACAGACAAACGAGAGGAAAGGCCCTTTTGAATGTTCTAAAATGAACTAGAGAAAAAAATCCAAATATTTAATTATATATGTTACATATTTAATTACATATAGTGTCTAATTACATTTAATTATAAGCATGTCACACTTTTTTTTTTTACTTTTGCTCAGCTGCATAGAATTCTCTAGAAACTAGAAGCAGCAACTTGACCCTATAATAATCTTAAAACAAGTTCTAATTAACTTATTTGAAAGACAGAGAGAGAAAAGCAGGGCTAATTGTAAGATTACCAAATACATTACCTGAAGCAGAGGTGCAAGTCAGGCTCATTGTTGTCACCTTAACAAGGTGTGACGGGGAAACGTTTGCTTACAGAACCAATATACCTATTAGGGTCGCGTTTCCCCCACATAAGAGCTTATTAATTATTTGTGGCCGTCTGACTTTATGTTTTGATGCTGGTGGCCTGGTCAGGGATTATAATTACCACTTTGCTGTCTGTATCATATTTATCCCCCTGTTCTTCGTGCCATATTACTCACGCATCTTCTCCTCCTCCTGGTACACAAGACCAAAAGTGCAGGCACATCATTTATTGATAAGACAAAAAGAATGTAATGAAATTATCAATGTTCTTGAATTAATTATGAACATGATTAAGAAAGCTAAAATCTCTGGAGCCAGGCTCTCATTACCCATTCAGTCTTAGGGACTGCTTTCATTCAGGGCAGGGAATAGGCTTTGAGCACGCAGTACTTTGCCTTTACCTTTCCTTCACATTCTTGTCCTGGCCGGAGCACAGTCTTCTGGGCTCGTTTTCACCCTTTCGCTTGGTTTCCTGACACCCAAAGCGCAGCCTGTTTTTATTTTTCCGTAACCCAAGCGGTGTCCTGACTCAGTGGCCTGCACCTCTCCCTGGAGCCTGCAGCGGATCCCAGATCCCCGGCAGCTTTTCTCCGCTGCTTCTCCACCGCTGGCCCTCGAATGATGTAAGTACCCTGCTGGGCCACTTTACTTTCTGCTAAGTTTTAATGCATCTTTTACCAAAATTAAATACCATATTTCTACTAATTATTAGGAATGTAAGATTTTTGTATGTTTAATCTTTTAAATTGTTACCTGGGTTATATTGCTATCAGACTGTTTTTTTTTTTTTTGTAATTGAAGGGCGTGTATCTGGGAACTGTACAGTGCTGAAACTCTCACTGCCAACTTTTACTGGGCGTTACAGTCAGCGGGTTCAACGGCACCATTAAACTGTATAACGATCATCTCTTTCTGAAACGGGAGCTTATTTTAAGCTTACCTTTGGAATCCAATAAAACGGAACTTTCATGGATTACAAATCATATTTTATACACTTTTTTATATGGTCATGAGCAATGTTGTTCATATCATGTATGGAATTAACTGCAGAGTAATAATGATTTGACATTTAATAATGTATCAGCAGTACATGTACAATCCAAGTTTTTTCTTCGGTTCTCATATTTTTATTAAATAAATTATACATATTGAAAAACAGTAAAATGACTGGATAGATATTGTGAATAAAGTGAATCTGACAAGATCTTTCACTGTGTTGTCAAGGCATGCATTTCTTTGCAAAGTCAAACTTAAAACAAGGGGATATTATGGGATGGTTAGATGAGATATTTGCATTTTCATACTCCCTAACAGTCACTTTGACTGGTGTTCAGGGTACTGTGAGAATCAAGGCAAAATTTTAACATGGAAATTATTTACTATATTTTTATGTATGCAAGAGTAACATAGAGAATGATGTTACATGTTACTTTTTTGTCACTTATGTCTAATCACAAAAGAAATCTGCTTTCTCAAGTAAGGGATCCATGTGTTTTAAAACGCCAGTAAGAGCTGACAGTAGTGTAGTATATGACCCTGTGGGCTTTGGGCAGGACGTCCTTATGCTGTCAAGAAGAAAATGAAGTGGTTTTATAAAGCAGTAGTACAGAAGAAAAGTAGAACTTGTTCAGTATATATATATATATATATATATATATATATATATATACACTGAAAGTTTTTGAAGTACAAAATTAAAAATATAGTAAATGTATTATTATTATTATTATTATTATTATTATTATTATTATCATCACTACTACTACTACTGGTAGTATATTAATATTGCATTACTGATTGCTGTATTACCACAGTTGGTTTGTTTCTATATGAAAGCACATCATGTGTATGAGGGAAGGGTTGTTTTGTGTTTGCTGGACCCATATTTGAGTGCTTCTGTGTGTGTGTGTGTGTGTGGGGGGGGGGGGGTTAAATAATTTGACTAAATTATTTACTGCCCTACATTTAATCCCAGTCAAACAATGCATGTTTACACCAACACAAAAATACTTTTTAAAAAAGGCCTTTAAGGCTTTGCTCCACTCAGAAGGGTTAATGGACACGAGAGGGGCCTTGGATTGATCGGGGATATTGGATCGCCCATAAAGCTGCTGTTATTGGATATTATCCTGCTATCAGCCTGCCACCATGGCACAGATAAGAAGTGCTAACTGAGGAGAATGTTCCTAGCGGGCAGATAGGGTTTCCAGTCCCACAGGGCCGAAGAGCCACATGCTGCCAGCTCAGGAGCTTTTACTTCATCGAGTAAATCCAGGGCTTATCAAGTTACTGCCCCCTAACTGCTCAAATATTTAACTACTCTCATTAAAGGTTGCTAAAGCATGTAGCTGACAGAAACTAATTAAAATGCATCTGCTTTTCATAGATAATGCTTGATTTCTATATGATGCAGGAAAAATAAAAAAGATACAAGACTTGCAGTCCTGCACAGTCAGATGCAATAAAACATTCGGTGTAAAGACATTAACCAGAGTTTGCATTTTAGTACTGCTGATTTTAGAAAGTATGCTATAACAATGTGATTTGCTTTTTATTTTATAATGGAACATCATAACAAAACATTACGATAAATTTTAATATTAGAAGAAAAGAAAAACATTGCATTATGCTCTATGACAGATGACTAAATCTGGAGTAATTGTCTTTGAGGGAGTAACATGTTAGTTTGATTTTAAATGAGGAATAGGACCTATAATTAAGCTGTAATGCAGTAATGGTCACTTTTACATTATGAGGACGATCCCCAAACTCACTGGATGAACAGCTAGGGAATGCAAACGCTCACAGAGACGTCAGCAGCTAAACTGCTGCTCAGCTGCTCCGCAGGACGCCGAGCCTGAGAACATCTGCTGTGGGCGGCTGGCCAGTCGCTGCGGCCCAGATGCTCTGTTTAGCGCCGCCATTATTTCAACAGCAAGTTCTGATACGGCGGCCCACTGGGCTTTCAGTTCACTGGCTTGCTTAGGAACTTTGCCTGACACCTTAGACAATGTGGATAATGTGAAGTCAGAGGCTGCTTAGGATGCGCCGGAGGCTACATCAGACAGATGTATACCTAAAACTCTGATGGTTATGGAAGAAAAAATGAACCCTTTAAAGATGCTTTTTCCTTTTCTAATTTCAAGATATTTATATGCAGTATCAAAGGAATCATGGTTGTTGATCTGACGGTCTCGTTTTGTGGTGGACCACATTAACTAATGTAATAACACCATACTTATGATGGTTTAATCCCAGCTGTGACCTGTCCTCAGCGTAGGTGGAGTTTAATGACACCATACTTATGATGGTTTAATCCCAGCTGTGACCTGTCCTCAGCGTAGGTGGAGTTTAATGACACCATACTTAT